>JAJEJH010000180.1:372480-478656 GCA_026122585.1 Anacardium occidentale
AGAAAGGCCAATTTTGGGCCCATTGTATATTTGTATCAGTTTCCGTTTTAGCTTCCGCTTATGTAATCAGTAGCAGTAGATTTCTTTTCGTAGGAGTCCCGTCGTGGGTACCCAGTTTCTAGTTTATAAATAAAAGAACAATATTATTTTCAGCAGCAGGGGTACTCGTGGCGGCGGGTCCTATACATCCTCGGGTACACAGACGTGTTCTCAACCTAGATTATGTAGAAAGTGTCTGGAAACCTAGAAATTTTGCACACCAAACTCATCCATACAAACATACACTCTCAATACTGCTGCTAGCATGCAAATATTCATCGTATCATCATCTCAATCACGTCATATATCATGAATAAAGTATATAACACGTGTATACATAATATGCACATATAAATCATGGAAATGGCCATTCAATCATCCAATAATTCATCATTTCTAAACTCAAGCATGCTGTTAACATCTCAAACAAGCACACAATGGTTCTTCACAACTCAAAAGAGCAAAACATGCTATGAACATAGTGAAAGAGGTAAGGAAACACTTACCTCGTGCCATAGAAGCTGGACCTCTCTCTCTGGAAGCTTCTGGATCTCTAATATGGAATTGAGCTGTTGGGAGATCTTTCTCAATCACCCTAGGGTTCACTGGAGCTGAGGGAAGAAGAAGAAAAACAACTAAAATAAGCTGGAAGCTGTACGAACTAGAAAATAAAACGTATTTATGACTAAAAGGCAAGACACACGGTTGTGTGTTTAGTGAAAAATCTCAATTTTCACCCACTTTCGTGCATACATGGAATATTCTCCCAGAATATCCATGTACAAGCGACAAAAGGCTTCTAAAAGGCTCTTCTACCATTGAACATTTTCAAACTCTTTCCTATCAAGGAAATCTCTCTTTTATCCTTGAATTCAGAACCTAAAAAAAGACAGTTCTACTCTCGGGCTATTACACTTGGTTCGTAAGCAATCTCCTACCCATGAACATGTTCAAAAAATTCATGTTTCTCTCGAGCTCAAGCCAGGAAAATTAAAGGATTCAAATTCGAGCTCAAACCAAGAAAACTAAAGGACTCAAATTCGAGCTCATCACTTTATTAATCGAGTTAAACAGAAACCTTATTTGATTCGAATGTAACCCTAATTAAAATTCATAAATATAGCTCACCATATCGCAATCTTAACACTAAATAAAAATCCCATTATACAAATTAATGACTAAAAGGTTTTTTATACACTAAATATATCATATTTTAACAAAGTGCACTTAGAACTTGGTCAAGTACTCTAACCAAACCATGGCCTTTCTCAAATATATCATATTCATTTTCTAATATGTTCCATTTTTTTAAAATACAAAATCAAATTTCCTAATTTTATTTTTCAAAAACAAAATACTAGAACTTGCTAAAATAACCATGTGACTAGTACTTTGATCGACTAAACCAGAAATCTGATTGTTCAATTAAAAAAATCAATTTCAAATTAAATAAATTTCGGGTCTTGAATGGGTTTGAATAAAAAATTTGTTTATTGAGTTATTTTGCTTGGATTTAAACAAAGATTGTTCTTGCTTTAGACCCAATAAAAATTGAAAAGTATAATATTTTTTAATTTCTATTAATGTTATATTTAGTAGCATTTATTAATTTGTTTCACATTTAAAATAAAAATAAATTTGAAGTAGATTTAAATATTTCGTACATAGGTATAATTAAAATTAAAAAAAAATCAAACAAATTTTTTTTTTTACATATATTCAATGAAATTATTAAATTTCTTTTAATTATATTTACCTAAAATATTCATATTTTAAAATTCAATTATTTATAATGTTTTTAATTTTTATTTTCATTGGTATAAAAATTATATATAAATTATAATGATATAATTTATAATTATTTAAGTTAGTTATTTTTTTTTTAATTGATGTTTTTATAGGTTTTTAAAATTGTAATAGTTTTGCCTTTTTTTTTTTTAAATTATATGAATAAACTGAAATGGGTTTGAAATCCGATTAAATTTAATGAATCCAACTATAAACATAAATTTCGAAGCTTAAATGGGTAAGCTCGAAATCGGAGCTCGAAAAATTTTTTGAACTCTGGTTTGAATGAATGAACTAAGCCGGGTTCACTGTACCAATTCCACAAGCTTACACGTGACCAAACATGAGGAGTTTGCTCATTTAACTCATTACACGTGGCCAATTGCAATTAGCAACTGGACGAACCGCATACAGATACTAATTTAGAAACACGAACTCAATTTTTGTACTGCTTTTTATACTGAGTCGCCGTTTCAAATTCAAAGCCACCGATTTCTCGTGTTTGTTGATCGGATCGGATCAGATCACCCATGGCGGAGGAGGTAAAATTTCTGATTGTTTCCCTGGAAACTGCAAGAATATTCTAAAAAATTCAAGAGAAATCGTTATTTATCAGATTTAAAATTTAATTTCCAGCGGTTGTAATATTTGTTTATTTATTAGCATTAACTCGTTTCGCTGAATTAATAACGCGATCAATCTTGATCTCGATTTATTAGTCTTGTGATTTTGCATAGTTTCTTATGTATTTAGCTTCATGCTAGAGCCCTTGTTAGGTCTGGTAACGTTACCGGCCTTCCATGGCCTTTTGGATTGGCAATTTTATATTTATGCCATTTTCTTTACAATTCGTTTATGTGTACAAGATTTTCGTTTGCAAAAATGGCTGATCCGGCAACATTACCAGGATTTGGCATTTCTGTAATTCTTCGAGATATTTATATGATGTAATGTAATGATTTGTTGTGTATTGTGGATTTGTTTTAGATTGAACTCAAAACAGCTCCTGCTGATTTTCGGTTCCCGACCACTAATCAAACACGACACTGCTTCACACGCTACATTGAGTTTCATAGGTAAAGTTTTTGAATTCTTGGGGGTTTTGGACCTTTTGGTTGTGATGGAAATTTTTTGTGTATATTGTGGGGGTTATTTAAAAAGTGAAAGTTGGTTACAGGTGCTTGGCTGTGAAGGGTGAAGAATCTAATGAATGTGAAAGATTTGCCAAATACTATCGTTCCCTGTGCCCGGGTGAATGGGTGAGTGAGCTGAGCTTCTGTATTTTGCCAAGTTGCTTGCAATTCACTTGTAAGATGTGGAATGTTATGTGCTGTGATTATGGAACTTATGGCTTTTTGCAAGGGAAACTGTAATGCATCTTATAAACGGATTTTTAGTATATGGGCTAACTCTTCCATACTTTGGTTTTCTATTTCCTAATTTTTAGATATCTGTTCCCTTTTCTGGGGTTACTGGACTGTACTAGTATTCTTGAGGATAGGAGGCAACTGCTATAGAAAAATTATAATGTCAAACCTTTAAGCTGCTACTCTTTACTCTTTCTGTGCCATACACTCATATATACAGGCAGAAAATGTATTATCAGACATTTGCATGTCCATTTACATATCTAATTAAACCCACTATTATGGTCAATCGTAGTAACGCATTCATGTGTAAGTTTTTGGGAGATCCTATGTTTGACTCCTTGTACTTATGTAACTTTTGAGTCTGATTCCATGCATATCATTGGACATTGGAAACAATCCTTGTATACTTAAAAACCCTTAAGGTTGAGATAGGAATGAGAGGAAATATTATTTTAATTGAAGATCTGGCCCACAGTCTTTTGTTTTACATATCAATAATGGTGGTTTTCAATTTCAAGTTGTGTCATTCACAAGAATGCATTCATGATAACCTTCATCTTACCTGTGTTTTTGGAAATTGGCTGGTCTTTAAGCATCAAATATTCTGTTGAGTTGACATTTGATTTTTGAGAACGTGGTAAATCACAGTATACATGCGAGTAATGCTGGTTTCATTATTGAGGATCAGAACTGACATTTCTTTCTTGGTAGTGTGGTTATTACCATCTGTATTTCTGATGAAAAATTTGACGTTATTGTTTTTGCATTCATTTGTTATGCGGATGACTGCTTTGTAGAAAGAGTCACCATGTTTATCAGATGGTCATTTGTATTCCATGACCTTACCATTGGATGTTTTCTAATTGCTTGGGTAGCAGTGATTTGCATTAGTGATTGAAATGGTCTATCAATATTCTCATTTAATTTTTGTATTTTCTTAAATTGCTGCAGGTTGCAAGGTGGAATGAGCAAAGGGAGAATGGGACTTTCCCAGGTCCTCTTTAATCGTTAGACAGCTTGGTTGGCTCATCTTGGCTGATATTTGCTGTTTTTATTTGCTTTCTTGCTGTTTCATTGGTTGTCATTGAATCCTCTGAATCAATAAGGTGCTGAGGAGATTCTTTTGAGTTTATTCCATGGTGATACATAATTGATCTTTGTTTTAATAGTTTTGATAACTTGGTGACCTCTCTGAAAATGAATTCCTTTTAGCTTACCATCATGAGATTATATGGCTGTTTATCGATTAGAAATGATATAATTGATTGTTTGGGAAATGGGAAAATACACATATCATGATCATAGTATCATCTTAAGTTTTAGAAATTTTGTTGGTGATTTCTCTTATAATGTGCTTAGTTATTGCTAGATTATGGTAATCTGGGTGGAAATTGTTGTATTTGAAAGCAAATTCTTTCATTTTCATCAACAATGTTTATTACTTTGGTATGCAAGTGGATGGATATTAATAGATATAAACAAATTGATGTGTCATTATGTGATTGAAAGATTTTGTAATAGAAATAATGAAAACGGTTCTATCACTTAACTATACAATGACATAACCGTTTAATTATATTCGATGGTATATACTATTTACAATTAAATCAACCAAATAATATATTAACATGTAAGTTTGTTAATATTGGTTAGTATCTAATGTGTGAAAATGTAATATTACATTAACTATTTTATAAATGATATCAAAATAAACTAATATTCTATATCTAATTTAAATTATTATTAATTTTGTTGAGTTTAGATGTAAAACTTTGTATAAACAAAAAGGATTTTGCAAAGACAAATTTTTGGTGCTTTTTGTAAATTTAAAAAGGAGAATCTATCATTTCCCTTACGAGAAAAAGTAGAATTTATCACAAAGACAAAAATTAGCATCCAAACACTATTTCTTGCTGGTTTTCCCCATCGCTTTTTTTTTTTTTAAAGCCCTTTTCTACTTTTTCCTCGTTTTGATGTCTTTTGTGTTAGATTTTCATGTCATAAGAATGTTTCAAGCTTCTCTTTGACAATTCATATCTTGTTTGCGTTTTCTTTCTTTTTTTTTTTTATTTATTTATCACGATCAATCGAAAAAAGTGGACTTGATTGACTAACGTGGAGATAACGATAATAGTAACACATTTGTATAGGTGGTGAGAGAATGAGATGGAGAAGTCATGAGATAAGGAGGAAGGAAAATAAGGAATACATGGTTATTATTTTTTGACCTTGTCTAATGTTAACCAAACAAACTAATCAAGTAAGACCTAGGTTCACTAGTCTTAAAGTTGACTTAAAAATATTTGTGGCTTCGAGCAATAACTATTTTGTTGATCTTTATATGATAAAATATAATATTATTTTAATTTCTCTTTTCTATTCTATATACAACTAATAAAAAAATACTATCTTTTATAAATTTTTTTTAAAATTTAACTAAATAAATACATAATAAATAATTCATTACATTTATTAATTTATTTAGAATTTGAATAAAAAACTATATTTATTAGTTTGTTTAGAATTTTAAAAGACTCTATAATTACATATATTAGCATGTTTAAAATTTAAATTATACTTAAAAATATTTGAGATATCTCTTTTTATGGGGCCCTTGATATAAGCATTATTGACCTATGCTTTTAACTGGGTTTAATTGACCCTATAACCATTAAATCAAATAATCAAGAGTTTGATCACGGTTTGAATCTATATCTTCATTGTTGTTTAAATTCTTCCACTTTCATCACTCAAGCTATCATATGGGGGCTACTTTTTCTCTAAATCTGTAACTGTTAATTAATTAGTCAATTTATTTTTTTAGGTTAAAATAGACTTCAAAGTGAAATCAAGTAAATTTCATTATTAGAAATGGGAAATGGATGATAAGTGAGTAATGGACCTTTCAAACTTATAAGTAGAACACTGTTTGTCCAATATAGTTTGGGTGGCCTTTTGGTTTAAAAGAAACACGCATTTATGGTACTCAAAGTGATCCAATCAAAGCTAATGTGGCAAATCAAAGATAAGCAAGCAAAATTACATGTTCCCACCCAATGTTTGTCCAAAGACATTTTTCATTTCATAACACTTCCCATCCAACATTAAACTCCTTTTAAATAAACTAATGCTCATCTAAAAATTAGAAAATAAAAAAACAACCCTTTCACAACTCTCACCTTAACATTTTAAATAAGATAGATTAATTAATTTATAGGTTTAAACACTTACAATTTAATCTCTAAAACCCTAACTGCCATTGTGAGTAGAATATTACCATTGCTTTTGCAGCGTTGCTACAAATGCAATTAGGAGAATGTTCAAAACATCAAAGAACAACATTGTTGATCCTTTTTAGATCTAGGTTTTTTTGTGTCATTTCAATCTTTGTGGTTGATGGGGAAGGTGACGAGCAAATCTCTTTCTACTTAACATTGATCAAGATGTTCGAGAAATTCATTGTGTGCAATTGTAATGCAAAAGAAGATTTTGTCGATGTTGTTTTTTATTAGTGTTGATAGTAAGGTTAGCAAATGAGTCATAGATTGACTTGTTATTGTTGCTAACTTGGACATTTCTAAAGACTTGATTATTTGACTTATCGTCATTATCAACTTGGAGATTTTGATGTTGAAAAAGATATGGGAATAGGAACATGGGATAACTTGTTGAGGTTAAGTAGTGATGGCCCTATCGCAATGGCAGGGGTTGACCAAGCTAGGTTGAAAAGAAAAGAAAGGAGAAAGTGTTGATGTAAGTTTGATATCTAAAATGATTTTTTGAAATTAAATTAACCTGAGGTGATATGGTAATTATAAAATATAAAGTAGTTAGAGATAATATGGTAATTACACATTGTAACATTGCATTAGGATTTTGTACTGTTAATAGAAATTGATTTTGGATTAGAAAGTGGAACTTATGCCATTAAACAGTGGTAAAGTTTTGGGCCAACTTTTTGTGCGCGCAAATGTAATTCACTCAAGATAAACAAAAGGCCAAATGACTTATTCCCACCTAAGGTTTCTTTAAATGATAAAGTGTCCCTTAAAAACTTTTAAAAAGTTAAATACTCACCTATTGACTAAAGTCAATGATTAAATTTAATGGTTAACTATTAAATTTAACTGGTCAAAAAGTTAGTAGTTGACTTATAGGTTATACACTAAAGGAGTTGATATTGTTTTAAGGTAAAGGATTGTTGTTATGGTGTTTATGTTGATGGATGTTATTGTAGGCATTATCACGTGTGGCTTGTTAGATCCATTCAAATTGGATTAAAAGTTACAGTTAAGATTTTGCCTTAACACATGACCATGTGTTTGTCAAGCATACAACCATATGTCTTGATGGTTGGATAAGTCTGGCGTTTGGAGAAATTTGAATTTAATTCAAAATTGAAATTTTGTTGATGTATTACCATGTGTATCTTGGGCACAACTGTGCATGCACTTAGTTAAAGAGTTTGGCATGATAAGAACATTATGCATATTATGCCAATATGATAATTTATATGTTATCCAAATACTAACACACTGTTGTGTGTTGTATGCACACAAGTATACATGAAGGCAACACGAGCATACAAGTTTCACTCACACGACCATGCATCTATCTCTATATAAAGAGAACATAACCAAATTTTTAGGGTTAGATAGTATGACACATTATTTTTCCCAAAAACACTTTTACCGTTTGTCCAAAAACATTTTAGCATACTTGTGCCCTCTTTTAACATGTTTGTGTACCATATAAACCTTTATTGATCTAGTAGGCACTAGAACCCTGAATGATCGTGTGGCCTCTTATACTCTAATGGACTTTCAAATGTGATCATATATTTTATAGGGGTTGATTCTCTGCCATGAGAAGATTGAAGGAGCTTTCATTTTAGGTAATGTTTTTCTAAAACCTTATCAATGTTTATTTGAGTTTTTGCATAAATCGAAAGAAATTGATTTTGTTGGGAACATTAGACTCTATTTTTTTTTTTTTTAAATTTTTGCTACTTGAGTGCTCCTTTGACGACTCTATTCCCTCACACGTATATCCAAACTAAAAATAAGTATAAGTTTAACTCTTATACTCAAGTATTTGTAGCAATGTCTCAGAGGATTGTTGGGACACATATGGTACATAATAGTATCAAACTAGGTCTAAAGAGTGTATTAACATATTAGGGCATGAGATCAATTAGCTAGAGTGAAAGCTAGTTACGAGCTTGAGTTAAGTTAATTGCCTATATGCATGCATATTTTTACATGGAAATGTATCCCAAACATTTTTCATTACATGAAAGTAGTTTTATAATGCATGTTTTCCCAAAGTTAAGATATAGATATGCACAAAACACCCATGAAAATACGATGTGCTTATGAGTTGATATGTTTTCAAAAAGGTTGTTGCGAGGGGACAATTGTCAGATTCTCTTCACATACACTTACAATAGGGCATGATCACTTGTAGTAAGACATATTCATGTTACAATAGTCTAATAATGTGTAGGAAAAATGAACTACACATTATGTAACTCACTTGGCCAATGTGCCAAATCCCCTGTCTCGATCTAAATCAATCGACACAAATGTAAAAATTTTCTAGAAAATGTTTTCAAATATATAAAATTTTTAAAATCCTTTCACTTATTTTTAGATGCATTGCATATAAAGGATCATCATAGTGTAAGATCTTGAGCATATCCTTGATGACTATAAGAAAGTATTATAGTTATGAGACTATAGTGTTTCTCAAAATGGTTAGGTAGGACCAAAGGTGTTTCTGGTAAATATAAGTTATGTGAGATATGTTCTATGTTATTAGAGTTAGGAGTTCGAAAGTATACTCATGTGACATAGTTGAGGTAGAATGAGTTAAGGTTACAAAGGGACTAATTATTAATTGGATGATTTATTACTCATTCCCCTCTTTTCAATAATTTTGTGGGTCATAAGTGATCATGGCTCTTGTAGTGCTAGAGTGTAAGCATAGAGATCGACTTAAGGGCATTAAGTCATTTCTTAGTTTATTCTAATCTCATGTCTATGATGTTTTAAAAGTATTTTATTGTTTATGTTTTATGTTATGCTGCACATTGAGTTTACCTAGGTGTATAATTTAAATAGACAATTCTTGTATGTTCTTGTTGATGTTGATTAAATAAAGGGTAAATCAATAATTTTGATTGTTAAGTTTTTAACTTCCACTTTTTTTTTGGTAAGAAAATTTATAAAAGAACAAAAAAACTGTACAGTCTAAGCACAACTAATTAAGGCTAGCTTACAATCACAACCAAACATCCAACAACTACCAAAGTCAGGCTTCTTTTTTGCGAACCTATTTAAGCTTCTGTAAAGATAAAGAGTAAGAAATAGCCAACCACAAAATCTAACCTAGTTGGAGCATCGGAAAAACCTATACATTTGTCAAAATTAAGAAGGCAACTGTCAAACATATCTTTGGTTGAATTGTCTTCAGCATTTTCCATGTAATCATTAACGATTAACCCATGGATTATACAATACAATATGACAGCTTTTACTTTTAACCAAGGCAGCAAACTAAAACAACTTCTACTCCCGAATTTTCCTTAAGCTTTAATTAACCAAAACCACCCAAAACCATCCTTAAAATAAGCCTTTCTGAGCATAAACCCACTGCAAGAACGGAGGGCAGACAGGTGCCAGAAACCTGCTCCAAACTAGCAAAGAAGTAAGCTTAAAACCTGGACTTACTGTTCAAAAACAGTGCACGTGAACAGTGATTCAAAGTTTGTCAAACTGCAAAAAAGGTTCACAAATAAAATACAACAGCTCCCCGCCTAATAACTATGATCCAGCATAAGTAAATAAAAGTAACAATGTCCTTGAATTGGTGGAAATGTAGGAAAAACAACAACAATTAACAAACTGGGCATGCCAGCCAAGTGATGTAGTCATGCTAAAATGTTAAGAGTCATAGTGCCTCCCTCCGGAGGGCAATATCGTTAGAGGGGGGTGTTATAAAACCTTAAACATAAAATATAAATGGTAAACTTTAAATTATAAATCACAAACTATAAACACTAAACCTTAAAATCAAAACCCTAATATATAAATCTTAAATCATAAAGCTTAAACTTTAAATGCTAAATTATGAATTCAAAACCCTAAACTACTAATTCTTAACTTTAAACCCTAAATTCTAATCTCTAAACCTAAAACCCTAAGCCTTAAGCCTTTATTATGAATTGTATATTATAAACTATAAATCCTAAAACAAGAACTATAAACTGTAAACCATAAAACTTTAACCCTTAACCCCAATCTTTTATACTCTAAATCCTAAATTGCAAATGTTTAGATTATCCTTAAACCACAAATTGTAAATCATAAATGGTGAATTATAAATTTTAAACTGTAAACTTTGAATCCTTAAGTATTCTAATCCTAATAATGAAACAAAGTTCATATATTATAATACAAAGCCTAATATCTCCTCATGATTTTATAGAAGAAAACATAGCCAACTATTTTGAGAATATGCATAAAATAATTTGAAGATAATCTTGAAAACAAACAGTTTTATAAAATCTTTGATACAAGTGCTAATGTGACCTAGTTTGCATAGAATTAGGGGGTATAATCAAGTTTTGCCAAACTGAGTATTGGCTAGCTTAAGTTTAGCTAGATTACTTTAGAAAGAGCTTGAACTTATTGAAATAGTAAGATGCCAACTTGATTTAAGCTTAAGACAAGTTTAAGACACTCGAACTTGACTAAAGAAAGTTACTTTTAGCCATTAAATTTCAAATAATTAATTTTAACACTTAAACTTATATATTTATTAATTATGCCCAATATTTAAAATACAAATATAAGATTTTAGGCGTGTAGTTGTAAGATTTAAAACTTTATAAAGTTTATTGCAATTTACACAATTTATATGTGTCTTATTGTATTTACAAATATCCTTATTAAGATATAATAATAATAATTCAATGTGACAATTAATATGTTTCCTACTACATTTTCAAATATCTATATTAAAATATAGCAATAATAATAATAATTCAATGTGATAATTAATATGATTCCTTTTATATTTTTAAATGTCCATATTAAGATATGATAATAATTTAATAATTGATATTTTTCCTATTATGTTATCAAATATTCCTATTAAGTTTTAATAATAGGTTACTATGATACATTTTTTAATGTCCCTCTTAAGATATAAAAATATTTTATTGTGACAATTAAAATCTTCCCTATTACAAATTTCAAATATGCCTTGATTAATTTGATTTCTTTTTAGACATTGAATATGTGGTGTTTGTTCATTCAAATTAAAAATATATCTCTCTTTTTTTTTTTTTTTTAAATATTGAAGTATTTACTCATGTTTAAAATGTACATATTCTTTGTAAGATTGAATTTCTATTTTTAAACTGTGTTTATTTAAAGTTGAATGTTATGCTTTAAACTTGTGCTTCAAAATAATACCAAGTTCTAAACATTTTAGTAGCAACCAAAATGTGGCCTTCTTTTGTGATTGGAAGCCACATATTATACTAAAAATAGAATAAATAAGTTAGCTCGTATAATATTTGCATATTTTATCAATTAGCCTCCTAACATAAAAAATATCGACTATCCTTTAAATATAAAAAATATTAATTAACCCTACTAAGTCGATCACACATACATGTAGAAATGTTAAATTTAAAAAATCCATATGCATAGAAATTATTAGTTACACCACACCATGCGAATCGAATGTGTTTGTATAAATCACACATACCTAAAAAATATTAATTACCTCCCGTTATACGAATCACACGTATTTAACTAATAAAATAACAAATCTAAATAACCCCACACAAATGAAAAATGTGAAGTATACCCTTATGCGAATCATACGTACCTAAGACACATATTACTAAATCTATACCTTTCATCTTCTCCAAGTATGTGTGATCCGCATACTAAATGTGAATCACAAGTAATAGAAAAACTAATATTAAACGTTCATTTTCACGCATGATTTTGCTAATATACATAAAACGGCCACACAAATTAAAAAAATCACAATTAATTCAATCTATTTATCATAAAACAATCAAATTGAAAAATCCTTTATCTTATTGCCATGATATCTCAAATTTTATTGTAAAAACAAGTAAAATTCAAAATTTAAAGCAATATAAGATGAAGATGAATGACTTACCCTTTTTCTATTTTCAGCGAGCAAAACAGAAGAAAAACTGAGTAGTATGTATGAGATTTGAAACATCAAAGCTAATTCTAAGACAAATTTGTACGTGGAGTAATTTCGTCCAATCTTAATATATTAGTCATAATTATATAACTGTCGAAGAGTTGATCATTTACACATAATCCCCTTAAATTAAGATCACTTTTTAATTAAGGCCAAACACCCAATTCCCACCTAATATTTTCTTAAATGACAATCCCACTTAAAAAGTTTTAAAAACCCAAATGCCTGCTTTTCTTTCAAGTTTTAAATATTTTCTAATAAAAAATTAAAATACCCTTCATAAATAATAAATAATATTAATATAAAATAAAATTTAATATAAAATAATATTAATATAATAATAAAAATTTTCAAAATTAATTAATAATTTTAAAAATATAAAAATAAAATAAAAATTTTAAAAGCAACCATTATCGTTCATGGTGGTAGCCGTCATTAACTTAATCATGTGGTAAAAAATGACGATTTGATATAGGCGATCAAATTCGACCACTAAATAAATAAAGGCAAAGAAAGCTAAAAATGGTTGACATGTTTGAAATTAAAAATTTTCGACCATATTTGATGTAGATGTAACTAAGCCAAATTTGATTATTAATAGAACCAAGTGACTATTTCCTGCAACCTGGATAGGTTAACGGTGAACATCAACGTTGGCGATGGTCACTATTTTTAAAATTTTTTTTTTATAAAAATAATATTTTTTATTATTTTATATTTTATACTATTTTTATAAAATTAATTTTATTATTTTTAATTCTCATTTAAAAAGACAAAAATACCCCTTTGATTATGAAATTTAATGATTGACCGTTAAATTTAACGGTTGACTCTGGTCAATAGGGAGGCTTATGGGTTTTTAAAACTCTTTGGATGGATATTTCATTTAAGGAAACCTTGGGTGGGAATAAGTTGTTTGGCCTTTAATTAATTAGCGGCCAAAGGACTCATTCCCACCCATAGTTTGAGACAGGGACAAAGTCCCACCCTCCAAGTTTCAAAAACCCAGTCTCCCATCAATGGAAATAATTTAATATTAAATAAAATAGAAAATAGTAACACTTAAGGGTAATATTATCATTTTAGGATTAAAATTTTATAAAAAATAAAATAAATTTTATAAAAAATATAAAATTTAAAAAAATTAAAATATATATTAAAAAATTTTTAAAAATTTGAAGCAGTCACCGTCGTCATTGCCGCAAAAGTGGTCGTCGCTGATAGAGCCAGGTGGTCGGAAACGATCACCTGGTTTCAGGGGAGGCCAGATTTGGCCTCCCTTATAGGTGGAGACGGCCAAATCTGGCCGCCTCAATTTTGGCGGAGACGGCCAGATCTGGCCACCTCTGTCAGAAGAAGCTATCGAAAAGAGCCGGCCTTGGTTCCAGCGGACGTTTCTGGTCTTTATTTTCGGCGGAGGCGGCCAAATCTGACCACTTTCTTCAAAATTGAGGCAGCCAGATCTGATCGTCTCCATCGAACGAATAGGTCAGATTTGGCCTCCGGCCACCTAGCCCTTTCAGCGGCGACCACTGTCGCGACACTGGTGACAATGACTCTTCAAATTTTTTAAAATTTTCAAAATTTTTAATATTTTTTTAAAAAAATTTAAATATTTTTTAAAATTATTTATATTTAAAAATTATTTTATAATTTTATTATAAATATTTATTTTAATTATTTAAGTATAAAAATTATAAAAAATATTTCTAAGGATGAAAGACTCGACTTTAAAACTTGGAGCGTGGGACTTTGTCCCCGTCTCAAACTATGGGTGAGACATAGTCCTTTGGCCTTAATTAGCCCTTCTAAATCCTATCCTTGTAAATTCTAATTTTTTATTTATTTAAAACATTGTAATATTTTTTATGCTACGCAACATCAAAATAATTCAACCCCAACGTGACACGTGCCCCAATTCAAGGTTGACAAAAAACGTGTACAGCCCTAGCAATTCTTCCCCAACATGAGCCACCTTTTATCTCTCGATGAGGACTTTCTCTGCAGTTGCTCACAGAAAAACAACTCTTCTCTTCACAACAATCTAAATCCCCGCTTCATATCTTTCCCTTCTCATTCAATTTCAGTTTTTTTCCCCAAAGTTTCTATCTTTCACTACCATTTTTGTCCATCTCCGTGGGTTTTCCTTTTGACAATGTTGCGTCTGAGCAATAGCTTAACCGGCATTCTCAACATTATCACTTTCGTAGGCTCAATCCCCATCCTCGTTGCCGGGGTTTGGCTCTCAAAAAATGGCACTACAGAGTGCGAGAAGTTCCTCGAAAAGCCGGTGATTATTCTCGGATTGTTTCTCATGTTGGTCTCTTTGGCCGGTTTGATTGGCGCGTGCTGCAGAATTTCTTGGCTCCTTTGGCTCTACTTGTTTGTCATGTTCTTGCTGATTGTGCTTCTTTTTTGCGTCACGATCTTCGGGTTCGTTGTCACCAACAAAGGCGCCGGCCAAGTGTTGTCAAATAGGGGGTATAAAGAGTACAGATTGGGAGACTACTCAAACTGGTTGCAGAAAAGAGTGAATAGCACCAGTAACTGGAACAAGATTAAGAGTTGTTTGGCTGATAGTAAAGTTTGCTCAAGCATATCCAACAAGTATATTAATGAAACTGTTCAGAAATTCTATTCAGAACACTTGTCTTCTGTTCAGGTACTATAGTTTAGATGTGTTTTTTGGTATCTTCATTAATAACTGAATCTTTGGACTCCGGATTCAATCTCAGTGTATAAAGTTTTAATCTTTGATTTGGTTTCTGGGTTAAAGATTAGAGTTTGTGTTTGCATAGGAATCTATAGACTCTCAATTTGGTCTTCCTTGAAAAAGTTTGTGACTTTGATTTGGGTTTTATGCGTTAGTTGGAGATCTTAAGTTTTAATTTCAGTTTCTCACACGATTTTGCTCAATTTTTTTATTGATTTAGGATCTGGGTTACAACGAGCTTAAAAAATTGTGTTTTTCTGATTACATGTTGGTCATCCTTATTTTTAAAAAAAGTTATACTACATTTGAATATGATTTCTTCTGGAACTTTTGTTGATTATTAAGGCATAGATGGTGACATCTTCCCTAGAGCAATCTGGGAAATGGCTTTCTCCAGTTGGGCCCTTTGTTGCTATAACTTATTACTAATCGAGATCTGGTTTGACTTTTAGAGGGTTGGTATTGTTTATTATTGTTTGTATATGTTGTTCCGTTGTTATGTTCATCAGGGCTATGAAAATGGTGTTGAAGAACCAAATTGATTTCTTCTGTGTACAGTCTGGTTGCTGTAAGCCATCAAATGATTGTGGATTCACATATGTCAGCCCAACAAATTGGACTGCCAACAGCACTACTTCAAACAATCCTGACTGTAGTTTGTGGTCGAACGATGAAAATGTGTTGTGCTACAATTGCCAGTCATGCAAAGCTGGGCTGCTGGATCAAGTCAAGACTGACTGGAAAAAGGTGGCCATCGTCAACATTGTCTTCCTTATTGTGGTCATCATTGTCTACTCCATTGGATGCTGCGCGTTCAGGAACAACAGGAAGCGCGATACCTATAGAAGACTCCATTGAGGGAGTTCATGTGAAGTAGTAGAAGGATCGTGTATTTCTTCATCTAGTAGTAGTGACTTTGTCATACTGTTGTTGTAATTAATTTGGTTATATTTTTTTGTATGGATGATTGTTGCTTGTTATTAGAACACATTGAAATTCAGTTTCAAGCTTGTTATTAAAACATATTGAAATTCAATTTCAATTGGTGTTTTGCTTAGGCTATTACAAATGTAGTAGCTGTTGGAATTGGCTCTCTAGAGCCAATTCTCACAATGATACTATTTTATTGATTAGGTGGTCATTCTATAAAATATCTTATCATAGTATTGTGATAAAAGATCGCTGGGAGATTAAGTTTGAAGGGAACCCTAAGTACCATCTTGTCAAGAGGTTGAAAGTTGTGAAAAGTAAGTAGAGAGAATTAAATAAAAAAGATTTTTGGTGTATCTCTAAAAAAGTGAAACATTTGAAAAATCGTCTAGATAGTGTTCAGGCTTGGCTATTAAATAACCCTCTAGATGAGAGATTTGTTGAAGAAGAAAAGGAGCTCGCTACTACTTATTGGAAATTAAGCTGGATGGAAGAATCCTTGATCAAGCAAAAATCTAGGATTAATTGGCTCAAGGAGAGGGATCAAAGCTTTGGTTGTTTCAGATGCCTTAAGGGTCGTAGGAATAGGAATTCTATAAGCACTATCAAGGACAAGAATGACTATTTACTCCTTGAGAAAGATAAAACCAAGGACGCTCTGGTGGGGCATTTTAAGGATATCCTTTAAATGTTAATAGGAACAACATACCTTGGTTCTTTGATTATAGAATTTCGATCGATAAGGCTTATGAGGTGGTTAAAGAGATCCTTGACAACAAAATAAAAGGTATTATCTTTGGCATGGATAATAATAAGGCTCTCGACCCTGATGGCTTTGGAGTTTTTCTCTTTAAGGCTATGTAGGAGATAGTGGGAGAGGATGTGATTGAAGCCATCAAATATTTCTTTGTTAGTAGATCTCTTCCTAGAGAAGTTAATTGTAGTATTGTCTCTCTGGTGCCTAAATGTGAGAATTTGACCTTTGGCTTATAGACCAATCGCCTATTGTAATACGATATATAAACGCATCTCCAAAATTCTTATAAACAGGTTAAAGAAAGTCCTCCTGAAGTGTGTGAATAGCACTCAAGCGACGTTTATCAAAGGCAGGAGGATAGGAGACAACATCTTGTTATGTAATGAGCTATTCAATAAGTTTCATAGAAATTTGACCAATAGGAAAATGTGCACCATAAACATTGACCTTATGAAAGCCTATGATATGGTCAGCCGGGATTTTATCTTTGCTTACTTACAACAACTTGGATGCCATTCCACCTTTATTATTAGATTAAGGAATGCATCACCCCGCCTATGTTCTTGGTTTGTATTAATTGGAAGTTGGAAGGTTTTTTCATGAGCATTAGAGAGTTAATACAAGGCGATCCTATCCCCCTATACCTCTTTGTTATTGCTATGAAAGCCTTTACTAGAATTATGGAAAAGGAGGTGGACAAGGGAAATTTTGAATAACATTGGAAATGTAAAGTGAATCGTATAACTCACTTTTACTTTGCTAATAACCTTATTTTGTTTTGTAGGTAGAGGAGAAGTCCATTAAACCTTTAAAGATGCTTTTGAGATCTTCCAAAGATGGCCTGGGTTGAGTCATAATAGAGTCAAGAGCAATATCTTTCTTTTTTGGGGTGAATAGTGAAAAAAAGTAGGCTGATTAATATCCTTAGGTTTAAGGAAGACTCAATTCCGTTTAGGTATTTGATAGTTTCTTCTAAAATTTCTGAATTTGATTGCAAGCCATTGATAAATAAAATCCTTGGTCGTATTTCTTCCCGAAAGAGCAAACACCTTTCCTATACTGGCAGACTAATGCTTATTAAAGCTACCCTCTTTAACCTTTTAGTTTTCTAGGTTACTCATTTTTTTCTTCCTAATAAAGTCTTAAAAGAGATTGATTCTATAATCAAGAATTTCTTTTGGAGTAGAGGGGAGCACAATCTAGGAAAATGTAAAGTTGCTTGGGAGGATACTTGCAAACCATTTGATGAGGGTAGACTTAGGTTGAAAGTTAGTAAAGAGTGGAACAAGGCTACTATGGCTCAACATCTTTGAATATTATGCGTAATGATAGCTTCTCCTTATAGGAAGATTGGGTAAAGAAGACTAGAATTAAGGGCAGGAGCATATGGAATATCAATTGTACTTGTGACAACCTTTGATGGTGTAAACGGCTTTTCAAGTTTAGAAATGAGTTGTAGCATAAAAGTGGCTATGTTTTTTCATTTTTTCCTCCTTTTTTAATGACAATAAAGGATTTAATCATAGCAATTAGGACAACTTATAAGTAGGCTTGCCTAATCGTGACAAGAGAATTTCAATCAAAAGAAAACTAGCTGGCATGATAGACACTCGAGTTAGGTATAAGAAGATGCAGTCTAATTGCACCATACGGGTATAAGTGTAACAGAATAATTTTTTTTTCCATACCCATATGATACACAATTGTATACACATATTCAATCCATATGTATACAAAGCATAATGTGTATATATATATATTCAGCCCTACTCTTCGCCCCATTAGGGCTGGATTCAAGTCGAATTGAATGTAAACAGTAATATATTCGTGTTTGGATTTGTTTCGTACTGTTTAAAATTGGGTTTGTGTTCACCGAATATTTTTATAGCAAAGTTCGTATTCGTGTTCGGTTCGTATAACTAAGTTCGTATTCATTTCGTATTCGTATTTGTATTTGGTTTATATAATTTGTTTTTATATTTATTAAAAATTATAATTAATACAAATAATTAATAAAATATAATTAAAAAATTATTATTTTAAGTTTGGGTTCATATTCGTATAGTTTGGATTCGTATTCGTGTTTGGATTTGTTCAGTTCGTTTTAAATTTATTCGAATCGAATTTAAAAACGAATCTAAATATATTCGATTCGAATCTAACCCTAGGCCCCATACGTTAACATGTAAAATTTCTGAAGGGGCAGTAGTATTACAAGCAAATGTGGAAAAATGTCTTTTTTTTTTTTTTTTTTTTTTAACTTTTCTAAAATGAAAGTTAACACAAGAAATATTTTCGGTATCATCACATTTTTTGAAATCCAACTATTGGAAAATAACGTTAAGAACCTTTGAACTAGCATGACTAAGTCTTTGTTGCCACGAATCTATACTGGCAGTATTGAAAATGACAATACATTTTTGGACATCTTTATTTTCTTTAAGAGACACTTTGCTAGCTAAAACCTTGATATGATCATTACACACATCACTAGACTTCACAGTAGAACAGAAGGCATTGGAATTATTAGAGACTAACTTAAATTGACCTATATTTGAACAAATGGAGGGGATTCTCATCTGGCATGGGCCATCTCTAAGTTTTCCCTAAAGAAGCACAATCCTGGAATCTGTGTCCTTCACAAAACAGTAATTTGAGGTAAATTTTACAATCACATTGTTTCATTTATTAAATTTTGAGATGCTTAGAAGGTTTTTCTACAATATTTGGGACACAAAATGTTTTCAGGTTAATGGATCTATGCAATAATTTAGAGGTAAAGGAAATTTAACCTATGTGCGTGATTGGAAGCATTCTCCACTCCTTACTTGTAATTGTTGTTTCCCAGTGTAGTTTGAAATGATATCAAGTTGATTAAGGTTGGAGGTTACATGATCAGTTGCCCTAGAATTCATGTACCAGCTTTGGTCAGTGATAGTTGAAGGGTTGGATACGTAGGACCTAGGTTAGAGGCAACATATATTGAGTTTGGAGTTTGGATATTTTTTCTCATTCTAGTTCGCGTGAAGTGTAGTATGAATCTTGGGCGTCCTTTTGTTAGGATTTGAGTTTGTATGGTTGCTTTTGCTAGTGTACAAAGAGTTAATGCTGATGGTTAGAAATGGTTGATAATCCTTGTATTTAGGGTACCTACTACTTTGTATGTATGGGCTGCATTAACCTTTAAATGAATCTTGTACTTTGTTACATATATATTTTGGCTTACAAGCTTAATGAAACTGAATCTTTCCTATTACATTTCCTTCTGAATATTTTCTATAAGAGTTATAGTTTTCTCTTCTTCTTCAGCACTCCAGGAAAACATCTGGAATTACATTTCTTCACAGCATAATGCTCTCACGTGCATGGACATGAACAATTATAACATGGTATCAGAGCTCCAATTGTCATCCTGAACTTCGGAAGTCTGTTGCTGATCAAGGTGTTCTTCTTCAAAACCCGAAAGCTGCTCAATCAAATGACGTCAATCCCATCATCTACTGGTTCTTCAACCTCTATGAGAACACCAATTTATACCGGAGAAAACTACTATGCATGGGCAGTAAAAATGAAGATTTACATGAAAGGGCTAGGACTTTGGCAATATATTGAAGAGGAGAGAGAAGTACCTCATTAGGGCCAAACCTGACACTAAACCAAATTCGAATGCATGAAGAAGAATTAACAAGAGCACCACGCGTGTTGTCCATTCTACACCAAGTAGTTACGGATACTGCTTTTTCGAAAATACTCACCTATAAGATTGCCAAGGAAGCCTAGAACAAGCTGAAAGAAGATTCACTTAGAAGTGAAAGATCAAGGCAGATGGTTGTGTTGAATTTCAGAAGAGAATTTGAGATGCTAAAAATGAAAGAGGAAGAGAGTATAAAGGATTATTCTAACAGGATAATGAAAATTGTGAATCAAATTAGGTTGATGGGAGAAACCTTGAGTGATCAACGTGTGATTGAAAAACTACTGGTCAGCATTCCAGAGAGATATGAATCCAAGATATCATTATTGGAGGATTTCAAGCTTTTCTCTGAACTTACCCTTCCAAAAGTTATTAAGGCACTGAAAGCTTAAGACCAACGAAGGTCTATGCGGCAAGAAGATTCATTTGAAGGAGCATTGATAGCCAAGCAATTTGTTAGGAAATCCAGCTTTGACTCAAGTAAGAAACCATTCTTGAAGAAGATGAATGACAGAAGAGAAGAAAAAGAAAACAAAAGCAGAAAAGTTGATGAAAGGAAATGGAAATATAATCCCTGTCCCTATTGCAAGAAGAAAAGCCACCTTCCTTCATATTACTAGTTCAGGCCGAATGTGAAATGTAGAGCTTGCAGCCAGCTTGGTCATGTTGAAAAGGTATGCAAAAACAAACCTGGACCTTCTTCTCGAATGATTCAAACTGCACAAGAAGAAGGAAAACAAGAAACCTTGAGTGAGAATTTGTTTGTGCCTACATGTTGTAAAGCACAAGGAACTCAAACTGGCTGGTTGATAGATTCTGGCTGCTCTAATCACATGACTTATGATGCCGCGATTTTTAAAGACTTAGATGAAACCTATCAATCAAAGGTAAGGATAAGAGATGACTCACTGCTGGAAGTTAAACGAAAAAGCTGTGTTGAAATTCAAGATTCTTCAGGTACAATATTGATTCATGATGTACTTCATGTGCCCAATCTCAACCAAAATCTACTTAGTGTAGGTTAGATGATGTTGAAAGGATATACCCTGCATTTTGCACATTAAACATGCACCATTTGTGATTCATATAGCACAAAAACTATGGCTGTAAAAATGAAAGATAAACACTTTGAATTAGAATGGGAAGAGATGTCAGCAAATTCTGTCCAGCTTGAAGACAATGACTTTATACTATGGCATAAAAGACTAGGACTTTCAAATTATATGTCCTTGAAGAACATGCATGATAAAGTACTGGTGCATGATCTTCCTGCCATCCATGATTTGCATAAAGTATGTGCAGCATGCCAGCAAGGAAAACAAACTAAATTATCCTTCGCGAGCAGCAACAAAAGGACTTCCAAGAGACTGCAATTCATCTATTCAGATTTGTGCGGTCCACTTCTTGAAGCCTCATTGAATGGAAGCTGATTTTTCCTTTTGTTTATGGATGATTACAGCAGGCATTGTTGGACCTTTTTCTTGAAAGAAAAGTAAGGAGTTTTACAAATATTTAAAGAATTCAAAGCAATGGTTGAGAAGCAAACTGATAACAAAGTGCTAATGTTGAGGACTGACAATGGTTCTGAATATACATCACATGCTTTTGCTGACTATTGCAAGAAGGAGGGTATAATTCATCAATTGACCACTCCATACACACCTCAGCATAATGGTATGAGTGAAAGGAAAATTAGAACTGTAATGGAGATGTCCAGATGCTTGATGTATGAGAAAAATGTGTCGAAATTCTTATGTGTTGAGGCGGTAAATACAGCTGGATATCTAATAACTTGCTGTCATCTAAAGTCTTATGCAATGTCACTCCTTTTGAAATGTGGCATGGTTTCAAGCCTTCTATTGAACACTTGAAGATTTTCGGATGCTTATGCTATGTCTTGATTCCAAGTGAAGAGAAATAAACTTGACTCCAAGACTGAAGCAAGAATTTTCATTGGTTATAGTCAGGTTTCTAAAGGCTATAAAATATATATTCCTACTACTAACAAAGTCTTGGTTAGCAGGAATGTGAAGTTTGATGAACAAGCAACCTAGAACTGAAACGAATCAACTGGAAAACCTGATAATGATAAACAGGTTCCACTCTTTAATGTTAGACCTGATGACTTTCCTGAAACAAGCTTGGATGAAGATGAAGGTAATAATCCAAGACTGAGGTCATTGGAAGACATATATAGCAGGTGCAATGTTGCTCTCATTGAACCCCAAACCTATGAAGAAGTTGTATTGAATGAAGATTGGCTCAAAGCCATGCGTGAAGAGTTTAGAATGATTGAAAAGAACTCAACATGGAGCTTGGTAAAAAGACCTGCTAAGTAAAAGATAATAGGTGTAAGATGGATTTATAGGATCAAACTCAATATTGATGGGACTGTAAACAAGTTCAAGGCAAGGCTTGTGGCTAAAGGCTACTTGTAGTAACCGGGTGTAGATTTTTCAGAGACATATGTGCCAGTAGCCAGGTATGACACAGTGAGGTTATTAGTTGTACTAACAGTTGAATTTAATTGGAAAATATTTCATTTAGATGTGAAATCAGTATTCCTGAATAGAGTGCTTACAAAATTGATGTATGTGGAGCAGCCTGAAGGTTTCAAAATCAAGGGCAAAGAAGATCATGTATATAAGCTACATAAAGCCTTGTATAGCTTAAAACAAGCTCCCAAAACTTGGTTTTCCAGAATTCATGCTTACCTGGTAACTCAAGGGCTTGAAGGAAGTCTAAATGAACCCACATTGTATGTCAAGAAACATAAGAATCAGGTTCAATTAATCATCTCTTTGTATGTGGATGATATATTGATTACAGGAGGAGATGAGACTCAAATGAAAAGCTTTAAAATGAAGATGCAACAAGAGTTTGATATGACTGATTTGGGAGTGATGAAGTACTTTCTAGGAATGGAAATCAATCAGAAAAAGGATGACATATTTTTGTCACAAAAACAATATACTATGAACATTCTGAAGAAGTTCAACTTTGAGAAGTGTAATGAAGTCTCCACTCCATTGATAACCAATGTTAAACTCATGAAAGGAAATTTGGAAGATGAAAAAGAAGCTGGAATGTATAGGAGCTTGGTCGGAAGCCTTCTGTACTTATGTTCTTCAAGGTCGGACATTATGTTTGCCTCTTCATTGCTGTCCAGGTTCATGCAATGTCCTAATAAATCTCATTGGAGTGCAGCAAAAAGAGTATTAAGATACATCAAAGGAACTCACGACTTTGGATTATGGTACTCGAAGAAGCAAATGAATTCTCATGCTTGGCTAACTGCTTATTCAGACAGTGACTGGGCAGGTTGTTTAGATGATTACAAAATCACTTTCAGCTATTGTTTTTCCTTAGAAAGTATAGTGTTTAATTAGTGTTCCAAGAAGCAAGATGTAGCTGCCCAGTTATCAGCAGAAGCTGAATACATAGCCACATCAAATGCAGCGAATCAGGCTGTATGAATCTAAAAAATTTTGCATGATCTTGGACTCTTGTTGGTCAGTAGCTGCACTGTATATGTTGATAACAAGTCAGCCATATTAATCACTAAAAATCTGATTCAACATGGAAGGACCAAGCATATAAATATTAAGTTTCATGCCTTAAGAGAAGCGAAAAAAGCAGGGGAAATTAATTTAGTTCACTGTAGATCCAAAGACCAAGTTGCGGATATCTTGACTAAGTGTAAGACCCGTCACCACGAGTACCCCTGCTGCTCAAAAATACTGTTCTTTAATTTCATAAACTGGAAATTGGGTACCCACGACGGGAATCCTACGAAAATAAAATCGTGCTGCTAAATTACATTTAAGTACAAACGGAAGCTGAATCTGAAACTAAAATATACAATGAGCCCATAATGGCTTTTTATATATTCAACTGTATCTGTACATCATTCTTCACATCTGGAAACATTTACATTAAAGTATAAGACCCATCAGGTCCAAAAACTGAAATAAAATACAACTGAAACTGGTGTGTAGGGTCCTCTCTCTCGCAAACCTCAGTCCACCCTCTCCTCGCCAACAGCAACAAAACCTGAAAAGGAAGGAAGAAGGAAAGCGATGAGTGATAAAGATCACCCAGTAAGCATTCCTTACTTCCCTCAACCCAAGCAAGCAACAAACAAACAAACAACAACAACATACCTGGCCTCGGCCCTATTCATACATCTAATCGCTTACTGGTGCTACAACTGATTATCTGATTGCATACTGATTACTGAATGTCATTATTAATACATGTCATGTTATAATGTCATGTCATGCTAAGCTGGAAACTGAAATGACTGATGATGCATGCATCTGAATCTATATCTGTATGTACCCGAAGGTACCTGTTGTGCTAATCAGGCTGATGAACACAGGGATTCGACATCCTGGCCATGTGGGCTGAACAGTCTAGCTACTGGCTAGAAAACTGAAGAATGTAATGCTACTGAGCAGTCTGACTGGTGTCAGAAAGCTGGATCCCACAGATGCCCCATCGAGTTCACCCAGGACAATAACCCATACATCAGGTTCTGAATACTAAAACCTACTGAATTCGGATCCCTTGATCCTCTGTCATACTACATGACATGCTATAGAATGCTCATACAATATCTGTGATCTGATTATGCTCTTATCTGATGTTATTCAGCCTTTAGAAAGGTTACCAAACCTTTACATTTCTTTTTCTGTATTTTTCTGGAGAATTAAGCCGATGCACGGGCGTGTGGGCAAGACACACGGGCGTGTGGGCAAGACACAGGGTCGTGCATGAGACACACACGACCGTGTTGGCCAAGGGCACACAGGCGTGTGCCCAGACGCACGGGACTGTGCACAGGCCGTGCAGCTGGTCGTGTGTGCTTCTGGAATCTGGGTGCATCTCAAGCAAAAGATGAACCCACGACTGTGTCCCTCAGGCACACGGTCGTGTCCTCTACATTCCAAGTCATGCACACTTCGTGCACACGAGCGTGTCCTTGCAGAAACAAGGGCACACGGGGGTGCTCATGCGGGCACACAGGCGTGTGTCTTGTTCTACATTGACAACACTCGCCTGAAAAATGTAGGAATCCAAGCCATTTCTTATCCAAACTCATATTACTCAAACAAAAGCATCCAAGTCACTTCAATATTTACATTTCATGCATCAATTTCATCATTCATCATTCCCAGCACATTCCACCATGAAAATTACCCCTTTCTCTCACTAACGCAGTCACAAACAAGGCAAGCATGCATTCTGGGTGGAAATCATCATATAATCATCAAATCACCATCATATAAGCATGCAAACATAACATCACAAGCTGGAAATGGAAACACACGTTTCCAACATCATTAAACAAGCATCAAAGTAAGTTGAGAATGCACGGAAGAAGTAAGAAACACTTATCTCTTGACATGGCTACTGGAAATCTATCTCAAGCTATTCTCTCTACTCTCTTACCAGATTGGGAGTTGCTGGAAGTTAGATTTCCTATCTGGGGTTGGAAGCTATTGAACAAAAGAAGGAAAAATGCTGAAATGGGTGAGAAAATGAAACTAAATCTCCCGTCTCTCTCTCTTTAATCCCACCTACACGGGCGTGCAGGGCATGGTGCATGGGAGTGCACCAGGGAAAATGAATATAATTCATTTCCCATGCTTTGCATGATTAAAACCTCCCTAAAGGAATCATATGAAAGCCACACAGCTCTGGAAAACTTGCTAACTCACCCCCAAACTCTTATAGACTCCCAATCTATTCTTGAATCTTATTTCTAACCCCAAAATTCTACCCCTAAGGGCTTTTCTAAGCTGGGATGCTATACTAAGCCTCTGTCAAGAATCCAATTTGGATTCCTAAGGTCTAAGCTGGGAATCATTACAGCAAACTCAAAGGAGTGTTAGGATTTGAGTTTGCATGGTTGCTTTTGCTAGTGTACAAAGAGTTAATATTGGTAGTTAGAAATGGTTGATAATCCTTGTATTTAGGGTACCTACTACTTTGTATGTATGGGCTGCATTAACCTTTAAATGAATCTTATACTTTGTTACATAAATATTTTGGCTTACAAGCTTAATGAAACTGAATCCTTCTTGTTACATTTCCTTCTAAATATTTTCTATAAGAGTTATAGTTTTCTCTTCTTCTTCAACACTCCAAGAAAACATCTGGAATTACATTTCTTCACAGCATAATGCTCTCACGTGCATGGACATGAACAGTCATAACACCTTTTCACTGAAGGTTGGAAAGGAATTCTGATAGGTTTTGACATGAAACCAGTGTGATTGTCAACCATAAAGTAATTTTATGAGCTTCTTACAAAGGTAATGTCAAACCTATGATAGCATTGGAGGGCTATGTGACAACTCTTACCGCAGACCTGGCAAATGTCTTTGATCCTATCGAAGTTTCTCCCCCTACTCTACCCTGTGAGAATTGAAACCTTTCACTCATATTATTTTTGCTCGTCTAAGAACCTTGAATATTATTTTGAGATTGAATTCCATCAGATATAGATGTTCCCCTATTGACATAATAAGCACCCATACTTGAGTGATCTCCTTTCACAACATACTAATCTATCATAGTGGTTAAATTTGTAGTACCACTGTGAATGTCAAAGAGCTATATCCTACACTTCGGTTTAGCTGCTATTCATACTTTTGAAGTAAAGACTTAGCCTTAACTAAACTCATGCTTTCATTATCAACATCTACTCTGGATAGTAAGTGTGCATTATTATTTGAAAAACCTTAGTACTTAGAGAAAAAATACTAGAGGGGGAGTGAATAGGATTATTTAAAAATTTAAAGCAATAACTAAAGCAACACAATTATAATGATAATGCACAATAAAGAGATAGAGTTCAGAGATTGCTCAGCCAAGTTTATAGAGGTTCGGAGCTTTGAACACAAGCCTCCTACGTCCTCTTCTTCAATCAAACCCGATTGAAGTTTCCACTATCTTTAACACCCGAAGATACAATAGTTTTTCTCACAAGGGAATTTCGCCCTTTTTACAGTAGAAATGTTGATAAAGAGATTGATTGTTATTGTCTCTGAATAGGCTGAAAATTAAATGTAAGTACAAAACTCTCAAATGTATGAGTGTATAAGCTTAGAGAGAGAAAGAGTAATCAAAGAGTGAAGAACCTAGCTTTAATCTTTTCAATACATTTTCAATAACCTTCTCCACTTCAAATGAGTCTCCTTTTATACTCCATTCATTGCCTAAAATAGTAAGGAGCCGTTTTGCTAGCTTTGTATCCGTTGAGGTAGTTGAAAAAGTATGCTCTACAATAAATTTTCCAGGCGTACGGTCATGCTCTTCGAGTGTACGGTCGTGCTTGTTGCATTTATTATCTCGTTCAGACTCCCAACGGTTGAATTAAAAGCTTAGAGCCAAAGGTGTACGGTCATGTGTCCTTGACGCACGATCGTGACACGACCCTTCATGGTCGTGTGGCTTTGATGCATGGTCGTACTTTAACTTTTCAAGATTTTTGCCCAAAATTCCAGAGGCTTGCACGACTTGGCTGCACGATGAACGCACTGGCATCACACGAGCAAGTCTTTGCTAGCATACGGTCGTGTGCCATATCCACACGGTTGTGTGTTGAATATATGCCTTTAAACTCTTGCACGACCAGCCTTGCACGATCTCTTTGGTAGTGCCCTTGGTAGTGTTGTTCACTTGTCAGCACGCACGGTCGTGCGTCTACCATGTGCACGGTCATGCCTTAACTCCCTTGCTTTGACTCGTTGCACGGCTTCATTTGCACGACTTGATCTCCCGTGCTCTTCAGGAATTATGCACACGGTTGTGCTTCAAATACGCACGGTCGTGTCCTTGACTTTTGAAATCTTTAACTACACACGGTCGCGTTGTACGGCTTGGACTGAAGTGCGTTACCCGTGTTATGCATGCACACGGTCGTGCATCATGAACGCACGCCCGTGTTGGTTCTGAAAATTTCCTTCAGATTTTTACAAAACCTTACACGGTCAGGCGCACGGTCCCGTGTTTTGGACACACGAGGACCCTTTTGGTCAAGCACGATCGTGCTTCAATAGCACACGGTCGTGTGAGACCAATATCCTGCAAAAATAAAATTTTTTTCCCTTCTTTGTCATGAATTACTTCATACAAGAGATTGATTAGCAACTTAATCACATTATTATCATTAATTAGCAACTTAATCGTATTTTTATCATCATCAAAACATCAAGGGTTCAACATTATTGCATAATACTTAGGTCCTAAGCCATCAAGGATGAAATTAATTGACTAATACTCACTAATTGATTGACCACTAACAACCAAGTAATCATAGATCTCTTTCATCTATTTTACATACTCATGCATACTCATGTTTCCTTTTTTGAATGTGAATTTTTTACCCTAAAATAAAGTAATTTTGAAGAATTATTCAAACTTCAGTGGTCGTACATTTTGAGACATAGCTAAACATAGCTTAAAAAATTGCAGCTGGGAACCAAATAATTAGGAATCTATTGTACCTCTTCCAACTACTATAATCAGTACTAGTCTGTTTAACAGACTTCATGTTGGCATAATCTTTTATCATAATAAAGGGGCAAATACAGATAGAGAAATGAGACATAATAGAAAGAAATTTGTGAAAAATTGCATATGATTTTCTTGTGTAAATGGAGTAGCCATACATAATCTTTTTATTGTGTTTTCAAGAATATGAAAGCAGAAATTGTAAGGCTGAATTCGAATCAAACCAAACACAAACATATATATATATATATATATATATATATATATATATATATATATTCATGTTTTGTTTTGTTTATTATAGTTGAGGATTCATATTTATATTTGTATTTGACAAATTTTTATAGTAAAGTTTAGATTTGGATTAGGAGAGTTAGGTTTATATTCGATTCGTATTCGTATTCATATTTACGTTTAGTTCGTATGATTCGTATTTACATTCTATTAAAAAATATAATTAATAAAATAAAATAAAATAATTTTTAATTTAAGTTTAAATTCGTGTTCGTGTTTAGTTCGTATAATTGATATTCAGATTCGTATTTACAAATTTTTAAAACTATAATTTGTGTTCGTATTTGTGTTTAGGTTTAAATAATTAGTTTTGGATTTATTCAAATTGAATTAAAAAACAAATCCAAATATATTCGATTCAAATCAAATCCTAAGAAGTTGACACAAAATCGGGAATCATCACAGCCGTTGAAGTATTAACATTCTATCAGCATGATTGAAGAAAACTTAACACGTGTGGGTGCAACTAGAATCTAAAATCTTGATTGATGGTGAGCCCTCCTGAAGAGAGGAAAGAGCTTCTCGAGTACTAGGCAAGTTGCACAAACAGTTACGGATATTTTGGATAAAACCAATGTTTACACCAAACGACATCGTAACTTCTACAGGGCTGTGCTTCAGTATTCAACGGAAAAAGCTAGCCACTACACCTCCTATTAAAACATTGTTACAAAAATAAACGTCAGCCACATCGTTTTGATTCCCAATGGCTTTGCCCTGATATAATACTAATACAAAGTTTAACGTAGAGTTGGATTTTAAATCAAATATATATATATATATATATTCGTATTTGAGTTCATTCATTATAATTCGGTTTGTATTTAATTCGTATTCATATTTATATTCGTATTCGATTTATATGTTTATATTTATATTTTATTAAAATTAAAATTAATAAAATATAATTAAAAATTTTTAAATTTAAATTCGGATTTATGTTTATATTCGATTTATATTATTCGTATTCAGATTTATATTCATCGATTTTTAAAACTATAGTTTGAGTTCGTATACGTGTTTGGATTCAAACAGTTCATTTCAAATTTATTCGAACCTAACTCAAAAATGAATTCAAATATATTTAATTTGAATCCAATCCTAATTTAACATGTTGAACATGTCAACATTTATATTCGTATTTACCCTTTTAATATGGGAAGTATTACTTCATATTTAAAAATTGATATAATAAGAAATGATAAAAATTAAAAAAATATAAGACCATTTAGATCATTACATGACGCTGATAATATTAAGAAAGTCACTGAATCTCTATTTGTAATATATTTGGCAACTGTCTCTCGGAGAATTAGTGAAGTCTGTTACAAGAGAGAAGTGCAATCTCTTTCAGCTCCTTGCCAGTCTCGGAATCTTTGTATATTTGAGCTAAAACTCTCCTTGAGTGAGTGAGAAAATAAAAAAAATATATGGCCACTGATGAAAAGAGAGAAGCCAGTTTCCTGAAGACATGCATTAATGGCATAAATGCACTTTCAGGTACTCTTTTATTGATTTTTCACATAGAATGTTAATTAAAAAATGAACTTATGTTTCGTTTTTACGTGTTTTGTACTTCAGGTATTGGCATATTATCAGTCCCATTTGCCGTCTCATCAGGAGGCTGGTTAAGCTTGATCATTCTTTTGTTAATTGCAGCTGCAGCCTGCTTCACCGCGCTCTTGATAAGGCGGTGTATGGAAAAGGATCCCGATAGGATCACGAGCTACATTGACATAGCAGGCCACGCTTTTGGCCGCAAAGGGCGAGTTATAGCTTCTGTTTTTACCTGTTTAGAGCTTTATTTTGTTGCCACGGGCCTTTTAATAATGGAAGGAGACAACTTGCATAAGTTGTCACCAAATTTTTCCTTGAAGATTGGGGGTTTAACAGTTAATGGGAGGCATGCTTTTGTTCTTCTTTCTGGTATCACGATATTTCCCTCTATGTGTTTGAATGATCTAAGTGTTTTATCATATGTTTCTGCTAGTGGGGTGCTCTCTTCTTTGATTATCATCATATGCGTTTTCTACGTGGGCACGACTAAGAGTGTCGGATTCCATGGCAAAGGCAGGCTCTTCAATTTGAATGGATTGCCTACTTCTCTTAGTTTGTACATTTTTTGCTATGGTGCTCATGCTATGTTCCCTCCTATCTACAATTCCATGAGAAAGAAGAAACAGTTCTCCATGGTACAGCTTAATTTCTGTATTTGAAGATAAGTAGCTGATAGTACTTATTTCAAGGGCAAATGTTTTAATGTATGCATGTGTAAGGATCCTAATAGTTCCACATAACTAAGGAATGACTTGGCATGTGGATTTATAAACTTTTGGATACCATTCCCGGAATTTTATCCGATTTTGATTGTTAAATTTAGTATAGGACTAAGCCTTGCAGGGGGGTTGTCACCCACCTGGAAAGGTCCCTGTCACAAGTCGGATATATTAAGCTACGGGTTAATATATATACCTATCTGTGGTTACAGCATATTCTATCTCAGTATTGCATAATCAGTGATTTCTTTTCTTTGTTTTTGCTGCCACAGGTCTTATTGCTAAGCTTCATAATCTGTACCATAACCTACATGACACTGGCAATTTTGGGGTACCTTATTTATGGACAAAATGTTCAGTCACAAGTAACATTAAACCTGCCTACAGAAAAGATTAGTTCAAAGGTTGCCATATACACCATCGTAGCCATCCCTATAGCCAAATTTGCATTAACAGTGATGCCAATTGCCACTGCAATTGAAAGTGGCTTGCCAGCCAATTACCAAGATAGCAAACCAACGGCAATTATCATCAGAATGACTTTACTAGCGAGTTCTGTGCTTTGTGCTGCAGTTTTTCCATCCTTTCAGTCTGTGGCATCTCTCAGTGGAGCACTTCTTATAATGGTGGTTTCCTTCTTGCTTCCATGTCTTTGTTACTTAAAGATATTTCAAGTTTACAGGACATGCGGATTTGAGCTTGCAGGCATTGTTGTAATAATGTTAATGGCAGTTCTTGTTGGGATTTTGGGTACATATTCATCTGTTTCTCAAACTGTAACACAAATGTAGAAAATTTGGAAGATAAACTATCAAATAAGATAGTGAACATTTGAATCTTACTTTTTTTGCAAAAAAGTTAAAATGTTCATCAACAGTAGGTGATTTTTCAGATAAAAGTGGCTCTTCCAAATCAATTTTGCAAATGCTTTTCTTTTCAGAATGTTTCTTATGTCTTCTTGGAGAAAAACAGCAGAAATGGTGACAATCACTGTATATAAAGGATTGAACATAGCACATAAGAGGCGACCTCTTTGAGCAAAGCACCAAGCTTGAACAAAGATAGAGACTGCCATGCCAATTCCCTGTTGAAAATTCTTACAAGTTCAGTGTAATCTACAGAAGAGAACGAATGTGATCTGCAGATTTTCATAGAAAATTATAGGCTTACAAGTATAAGCAACAACTAAATATCTTGGCAATACTCCTCAAACTCCCAACATTGACTTTCTCCCATCTAAACAATCAATCAAAATGTTGTAAACTTTAAAAGAAATACGGTATGGAAGTAGAATCAAAAGGAAAAAGGAAAATTCAAACTGGAATCAATAAAACAAATAGACGTAGGCACAAGTTTTTGAAGGAAAATAGAACTGAATTCTACACTCTATTTGAAACAGAAAAATGAAAACATTTTAGGCAAAGTCCACACAAACATGGCCTCTCTAAAAGACTCTTTGACACATGTTAAACAAACACATAGTGGTCACTACTTTCACTTAAATTATATAACAACTGAAACTGTAAATGCCTAAATAAACTGGAAAATGATAGAAACGGAGTAGAAAAAGTCAAACACATCATAAATAGACTTCAATTATCCTAACAATTCACCCCTCAAGTCAAGGACGTTTTCTTCAACTCCCATCATCGAATGAAACTCATTAAACTTGGTCTCAGGCAATGCTTTTGTAAAGATGTTTGTAGGCTGATTGCAGTGTTGAGATACTGCAACTTCATAACTCCTTTCGCTACTAATTCTCGAATAAAAATGAAATTTGATCTCACATGCTTTGTTCTTCCTTGTTGGACTGGATTTTTGGATAGTGCAATAGAGGACTTGTTGTCACAGTAAATTATAGTAGATCCCTGCTACTCTTGCTTCAAGTCTTGCAATTCTCTGTAGCCAAACAACTTGACAAGTTATGTTCACTGTTGCTGCATATTTAGCATCAATACTTGAAAGAGCCACACTTTGCTGCTTCATTGAAGACCATGAAATAGCTCCTGAACCATGGCTAATAACACATAGCTGGTTGTGCTTTTTACATCATCTGTACAAGAGGCCCAATCACTATCAGCAAAAGCAATCAAATTATTTGGTTTGCCTCCTAAATACCTGATGCCAAAATTTGAAATACCTTGTGTGTATTGAAGAACCCTCTTGGCTGCCCCCAAATGAATCTTGCTTGGATTGTGCATAAAGCAGGAAATAAGACTCACAGCAAAGACAATGTTTGCTCTTGTGTGAGTGAGATACATCAGACTTCCCACAGTGCTCCTAAAAAGCTTCTCATCAACCTTTTCTACTTCATCTTCTAAAGTTAGCTTTTCAATTGAATTCAATGGAGTCTTGAAATTTCCCATTCCTGATTTCTTCAACAAGTCATCTGCGTATTTCTTTTGATAAATAAAAATGTCATGTGAATCTTGAACAACTTCAATTCTAAAAAAATAATGCAGGGTGGAACTTGTGCATACCCCTTGGCTATCAACCATGCCTTACATCTTTGCAAAGAACCATCAAGATTTAGTATGGATTTGTAAATCCATTTGAGACAAATTGCTTCCATTCCTTTTGGCTAGTCTACCAAAGTCCATGTCTGGTTCTTTTCAATTGCTTTAATCTCTTTATTCATTGCCACACACCATTCTTTTTTCTTCACTGCATCTTCAAAGCATCCAGGTTTCATGGCAAAGTAGGCATACTCACACGATTCATAAATTATAGCGAGGCTTCTTATTCTCCTTGGAGTTGATTCAGGAGATGCAGAAGACTCCAATAGACTGATAGGTTTAAGATCAACAATCTCCATCATGAGTAGGTTGCACACATCAATATCTTTCCAAAACCCAGCATCATTATCATTAAAAAACAATGTCACTACTAATAATTAACTTCTCCAAAATAGGATGAAACAGCCTGTAGCCTTTAGTCTCTTTGCTATATCGCACAAAAATACATGTTCTACTCTTTTCATCCAATTTCCATATTAATTCAGCAGGTATAAATGCATAGACAATGCAACCAAATATCTTCATACATCAGGTTTGTTGTCATACCATGCTTTAGGAGTCCTTTTTTGAAAAGTTTGAGTTGGAAATCTATTGAAAAGATATACCACTGCCACCCCTACAGCCTCAGCCCAAAATTTCTTTTAAAGGCCTTTTTCTATTAGCATACTTCTTGCTACTTCAACTATTGTTCTGTTTTTTCACTCCATATTGGTTTTTTGTTGGGGCGTGTAGCTCGTTGTAAGTTGACTTTAAATGCCATGAAAGCTACAAAAATTTTCAAATTCTGCGGAGGTGAACTCCCCACCATGGTCAATAAGTAGGTTCAAAATAAAATAAGTACTTTCTTTCCCTACTATAGCTTTGAATTTTTTAAAGCATTCAAAAGTTTTTGACAACTTCAAAAAATAAACCCAAGTCTTTCTTGAAAAATCATCAACAAGAATCAATACTTTAAAAAAAAAAAAATACCTTTAACAAAAAGAAAAATAGTCGTTAAAAGTGGATTTCCCATCGTTAAAGCATTTTAACAACGAAAAAAATCCCGTCATCTTCCATCGTTAAAAGTATTAATGACAGAAAAAATGTCTTTTCAATAATACAAATAACAAGGAGCATAAATCCTATTATTAAAAATAGTAATAACGACAAATATTTCAATTACTATAACATTGATTATGATTATTAAAAACAGTAATAAATATAATTATTCCCATCATTATAGTAATATCTACCAGTCATTAAACATAATATTAACGATAAATATTTCTATCGTTATAGTAATATATACTAGTCACTAAATATGATTAAATTTAATATTAGTGATAAATATTACCATCGTTATAATCATACTTACCCATTACTAGTTATAACAACAATGATTTTTTCAATTTTTACTAGTCACTAAATATATTATCAACAATGAATATTATTATATTTATCGGTTTGAATGATAAATATTCCTGTTATTGTAAAGTAATTTTTTTGTCATTAAAAATTACAAAAATAGTAAATATTTTCTTTGCTATAGTGATATTCAATTTACTTATCATTGAAATAACAATAAAGTTTTGTAATATGATAAAAATGATGTTAATTATGAAAATTTAATTTTCAATTAATTTAGTAAAAGCGAGATATATACAAAATGTGATTATTAAAATTGATAATGTACTAATTATAATCATCATAAAAGCTTTTATATGATCAACAATCATTAAAAACTATAAGGTTCATGTTATCTTATTTTCTCCCTATAATCAAAATAAAAATATGGTCATAAATGTCATAAGAATCTATACAATAGCCAAAACCAATCGCAAGTATTCTTCGTTGAACTTGTATCTTCAAGTACCTACAAATTGTGAAGAGAAAAACAAGTTAATAAAATTTCTATACAAAAATGTAAACAAGGAAGACAAACTACAAACATCAAAACATGAGATAGAAATGTTATCCTTGAAGCAGCATCAAATAATGTTTTTTCAAGTAATTATATTTACTTACACTAATCTGTAAAATAGATCCCACAACTGATGCTTGATAAGGCTGTAACTTATCTTCTTACCATCCACATCAGCTCCTCTCTCTACAACTAGTTGAACCTTTTACAATTGAAATTTGACAAGCTTTACAATGTAAATTCAAAGCCGAGTAATGATAATAAACTAATATTAGCACAAGTATATGAATTACAGGTAATACATATTTCATAACACTTATTGATAATAATTCTAGATATACTTATGTAAATTTATTGATACATAAAGATGAGACTTTTAATGCATTTAAGATTTGTAAGGTTGGAGTAGAAAATCAATTAGGTAAGTAGGAATGGTCTCTGCTTTAAATGATGATTTCATGATTTATTATATTTGGATTATGAATTGTGTATAAGAAATTTGGAAGTTTTGTAAATAATCAAACATTGTACATATGATGTCAACGTTATTCTAATTTGATGGTATACATAACTAGTTAATTGAGGACATGTTAATATGAGAATTTTATGAGAATGTTGCAATTACAAATGTTAGCATAACTAGTATAGGTTTTTGATATTTAAGAGTTGAATATGTATTGTTTGACATGAGAATGAGGATGGAAATCAACATGTTTGTCATTGAGTGAAATTGCGATGAAAAATGTGTAGAAAATAACCTAACATAGGCATTCCAAACATGTATGCATGATCGTACCCAAGTTGATCACAATCATAACATGCATATGATTTTACAAAATATTTTTATACTAAACATAATAATGTTTATGTTGTGCTAGTTTGTCTATATGTTAATGATATGCTACTTGTGAGCAATGATATAAACGACATTATAGAAACAAAGAGTTTTTTATCATTCATATTCAAAATGAAAGATCTTGGACAAGTTGATACAATATTAGGTATTAAAATTTTAAGAAATAGTAGAGAATATGTATTGAGTCAATCTCATTATAGTGAGAAAGTATTGAATAAATTTGCCACTTAAATATAAAACAGGCAAGTACCCCATTTGAGCCAAGCACCAAGTTAATTAAGAACAATGAAAGAGTTGTGGCTCAACTTGAGTACGCAAGTACTATTAAAGTCTTATGTACGCTACACAATGTACAAGACTAGACATAACTTTTGTTGTCAGTAAATTAAGTAGATTTACTAGCAATCTGAGTATTGATAATTGGAAGGCTATTGGTAGAGTTCTTGGTTTTCTTAAGAAGACTACAGATCTAAGTCTCTAAAAGTCAAAATTTTCCAACTATGTTAGAGAGATATACTAATGCAAGTTGGTTATCGAGTTTTAAAAATAACAGATCCATTACAGATTGGGTGTTTATTTTGGGAAGAGGTGCAATTTCTTGGAAATCGAAGAAACAAACTTGCATAACACATTTAATAATAGAGTCAAAAGCTATTGCATTAGTAGAAACAAGTAAAGAAGCTGAGTGGTTGAGAGATTTTCTTTTAAAATTTTCCTTTACTTTAAAAAATGTGAATTCAATTTCAATTTATTATAATAGTCAAACTACTTTAGTTTGAACGTATAGTAATACATATAATAGGAAATCAAGACACATAAACCTTCGAACGTATAGTGATATATATAATGGGAAATTAAAACACATAAACCTTTGAACGTATAGTGATATATAATGTGAAATTGAATAGGAATTTAGCAAATCTATTCACTAATTGTCTCTCAAGAGATTTAGTATAAATGACTTATAATTTAAGGTTATAACTCCTTAATTAAATCCATCAATGATGACAACCCTACCTAATACCATAAAATGAGTAGTTTCAGTTCAAAAAGTAATAATAAGTCATTAATATGTAGATGTTTAAGTACTTAAAAATGGATTTAAATTTTGAAATAAGTTCTAGTTGTCACATATAAGAGGGGTGAGTTTTAATACTCTTAATAAAGTTCAGTTCAGAGAATAAGTGTCTCAAATATGACAAAGACATCGAAAAAACTTTACCTACATGAACAAAGTGGTTCTGCTTCAATTTAGAGTTGAACTTTGACTCATAAAAGTTTATAAATTTTGGATAGTACATGACCTAAAAAATGCTAAGTGAGTGCTTAAGTAGAATACAAGAATAATATATATTTATAAAGTGACACCAATAGTTTTACAAAGAATAACATGTTCAAAGCCTTAATATTACATGAGATTTTGATTTTATCTTATGATACTTATACTAAGGTAAGATTTAAATCAAAAGATATATTATTTTATGCATAAATATAATTTGATTTTTTAAGGATTTTAATTTATGTTTGAACAAGTAGGGGATTGTTGGAATTGTTCAAATACAAAAAAAATAAAAAAATAGATTTTATAAAAAAAATTTCAAAGATTGTGTTTGTTTAAACAATCACAACTCTTCATATAATAACTTTTCAAATCAAAAGTAGTAATTGTTTTACCAAACATTACATTTTTTTTATGACAGTTTTTTAAATCAAAAGTTATAATTTTTCATTACTAATTACAACTTTTCATATATATATGTTATAAAAATCTGATTTTCACATAAAAAAATTTTAAAACCTTGAAAACGTAATTTTCAACCTTGAGTTTTTATATCTTTGAAATATCAAATATTTTATTTTTTATATTCCTTATTGATTTTTTTCATTGTTCATTAAGTGCAAAAACTCTTAAAACTTGTCATATCGATTAAAGTTATTTGTAGTTAATCCTATAGCAATTTTAAGAGGAGAGAGAGCAAATAATACTTTAAGGGAAGTGATTTATCTTGTGTATCATTCTTTCTTACCACTAATTAATCTTCAAAATTTATTTTCTCTTTTAGTCTTGATTAAAGTCTTTAGATTATTTTTTTCAACAGGAACATATGATATTGATTAGCTATCGGAACATTTGACCATGCCAACTTATTATATATCGGAATATTGTCATCCATAGGCCTATGCACACCACAATGATTTAGCAACATGCTAGAACTGGCCAATCATGTATGTGGCTCTCTTCTTTCTACAAAAACGATGCTAATTAATTAATAAAATAAGAATAATATAAATGACAAAAATTATCATTGATGTGCATTAATTTCATTAATTTTTCTTGTTTTATCAGACAGAAGAGGCTCCTCTAAATCATTGTTATAATTTGTTTCCTCAGAAGATTCATCAATCTGTAATTTTTCATCCTTCTTTTCTTTTTCTCCTTCATTGTCTTTGGCTTTGCCCCATAGCACAATATATAATCCAAGAATCACTCCAACTGCACCAATCAGGCTGCCACAAAACAAAATATAAAAATAATTATAAAAATTTTTCGAGAGAGAATTTCATTTTTATGTTTATTTAATATGTTTTTGTTACGTACCTTCCAGTGTAAAGCTCCTCGTTTAGTAACAAAGCAGCCAAGATGGTTACAATAACTGTGCATAGAGGACTGAACATTGCAGAGAAGAGAGGACCCTTTTTTGAGATACACCAAGCTTGAACAATGAATGAAACTCCTGAGCCTATAATTCCCTGTTCAAAAGTTGACAAATAATTACATTTGTTGTGTTGAATGATAGGTTTCACTATTGTATATAGTATATATCACTAGAATGGTGGTGTTTTCTGGTGCAATAATTGAAAATTTGTATCCTTAACTATATTTCCCGTTGCAAAAGAGAGAAACGAAAAAGTAATCGGGCTTGTAATGTACGTGCATGAATTCAAAACATCAACACAGCCTGCATTGGAAAAATTGGCATATGCAAGTATGTTTGAACGAATTAGATGGTGTGTGAAATGAATTAGATGATTCGTCTAAAATAGTGTTACGATTTCATCTCTACTGTTGTAACGAATGTATCTGTTGATAAAGAATTAGACCACTCGAACATAAAAGTAATATGTTTAAGATTTCGAATCTCTAAGACACTCTATTAGGAATATTATTTTTAAGGGAAGCTACGAACATTCTTATTACTAATAAAAAATATAAAATGACTCTTTATGGGTTCAGCTCAAATTAACCAGGCTCAGCAGTGCTTTCTCTTACACCCCAGCTCGCTCACCAAGGAGTGAAGCCTCTGCCTACTGATTGGAGAACAGAATCTCATTTACGTTAATATAACGTTTTATAGATGAAGTGACTAATTCCAATGGACTTTTGCATCAGAATTAGTCAATGTCCGTCGGCACAAGGCTAATAAAAAATTTATGTTGGTAGAAACTATTAAATTTTAATTGTCTTAATACTATTTTTCTGGCTGTGGTAGGTTAATATAATCGTTTCGTTTTAGTGAAAAAATTATCCAAACTTATACTTACTGAGAAGAAACAGCAACCAATTTCAAGAAAAGAACTAAAATTCCATGCTTCAGGATCTGGCTCTATGAATAATGTTAGTATTGCTGACTGAAGAGTTGCCAGGAAACACATCCAGGCTGATAAAGAAAGGTGGTCAGGATAGCTGGCAGAAGTTGGAACCTTCAATAAAAGAATTAAAATTACAAATATTATCGATAAATAAAATTTTGAATCGTTGAATTATTTGAAGAGAAATTTAGATAAAGAAAATACCTGCAAAATCAGCCAAAGTGACCAGCAAGAAGCACTTACAAAGAGAAAGAGACAACCCAAGAGCCAGGTCTCATTACTTGTTGAGGCAAATAAAGATTTTTGGGGTGGGATTATTTCTGAATTCAGAAGCTTGGGGCCTCTCAGTAATGCCATAGAAATGGCTCCACTCACACAGAATAATGTTCCTACAATTTTCGCTATGCTTCTGGTGCTTTTAATATTTATTACCTCCAACCTATAAAATCAGATAAAATTTCATGTTCTATTGAAAAAATTAATTAAATTAAATAAACTTTGAGGATTATTAGATAATTACCCAACAATGGATGCCATTACAAAAGTGATAGCAGGGACTAGATTTCCCATTGCACTTGCCATGGACGATGAAGCTAAGTATAAACCCTCAAAATAAATGTTCTGATTTATTGTTACCCTGTGATAAATTCAAAAAACATATACATTTCCCATGATAAATTAAAGGAATAAAGTAACTTAAATTAGGAAAAACAATTAAATTAAAGCACATATAATACCCTATAAGTGAGGTCAAGAATATTAAAGAAAAGCTCTTTAATCCCATAGAACAACTTGATTTTCTCCTGCCGATTATAAACGCAGACAAAATTAATTAAAAAAAAATTAAAGGGGGAGAGAGAGATAGATACATAGAGAGAGTTACAATTATATTTACCTTGAGAAATAAGCAATAGGAGCAATGACTAGAGTTGCAATGGCTTGCCTGTAAACTGTGAAAACCCTTGGGCTCATTCCTTGCACGAGAGCGGCTCTTGTGGAGAGAGCCACGACTGCATAACAAAATTGTAATGCAACCATTGCGATTGCTGGCTTTTGATCGCTTAAACCTCCCATTCTCGGAAAGATGAACTCAGAATATCAATAATATGTGTGACATTTGAAAACAGTGCTGCTTATTGTTACTATATATATACTTTCAAACATGCCCTTGTGAGCAAGGAAAAAATGCAAGTGGAAAAAAACAATTATAAATTTCAATCATGGAATCGAGCTGTATGGTTTTGAATCGATGCAATATTGATGGATTTTTCTTTTTAATTGGAATAAAGGTTTCGAGGCAAAGTTTGAATAATAAGACTACTATGTTTTGTAATATTTATAAGAATTCTATATATATTTGTGTGTATGTGTGTATACACACAACACTCTCTCTCTCTCTCTCACAGACACACATATATATATTTTGCATGCATGCAGCGCATGAATATAATTTGTATGAAAATGAATGACAAATAAGATAAGTCTTGAATCACATGGAAAGGAGACACTACTTGTGGTACTTGATGTGGTTCCACATAAGTTTTAAATAGATCTACCAGTTAAGAGTGAGACACATGAGTAATTTAATTAATGATACGAAATTATGATGAATATTTCAACAAATCAAAGGATTAAAAGTTAGTTTTTTTGCTTCCTGGGATGAGTCCAAGCCAAAGGAAACTTCCTACCAGACTCTGCTGTCACATGCTTCGTACGTAAGGCTTTCCAAAATCATTCAACAAATCTTAACAATACTGTTTGGAATAATTTCATTTGTCACTAAGTTGAACAGCCTGTCTGGTTACTTCTTCTAGATCATTCATGGCCTTCAAATTCATCAATCTTTTTGTAAGAAGAATATCATTTCAATAATTTCATTTGTCACTACTTTAAACAGCCTGCCTGGTTACTTCTAGATCATTTTGCGGCCTTCAAATTCATCGATCTTTTGGTAAGAAGAATATCATTTCAATAATTTCATTTGTCACTACGTTAAACAGCCTGCCTGGTTACTTCTAGATCATTTTACAGCCTTCAAATTCATTAATGCCATATCTGTATATATGATATACATAAAATTAATTTATTCTTCGAACCCTAAAATAATTAAATATATTCAACCGGAACACATTTCTAAAACCTGAAACCTCATACTATGAAAACAAACGTTACACTTATAAAAAAAAAAAAAAAATTAATGGCATAATTAATCGATTACAAGATTAATTGACTGTCATTAGAAATCTTGAAAGACGAAGACATTTTTGTTTACCCTATAATTAAATACCAAAGTTTCGCATGAATATTACTCTTACTATATTTAAGCATGTGGTCTAAGTTGGCAGTGATGGGTTATTGATTTGGCGCTATGTTAATTATAGATCATTGAATGAATTTAATTATTTGTTTGTCGATTTCTTCATCTGAATCAGCATACATGTTCTGGAGATAATTAACAAGTTCCGGTTGATTAATATATGGCCTAAACAGATCCGATTTTCTCTACCTGTCAGCCTTTTTATGGTGGTATTATTGTCATGAAAATGTGCGATGGATATGCTGCATTTTCTCAATTTTATAATATGGCAGCTTATCATCTTTTGATGAAGTTGAGATTATTGAATGCAGGTAATTTTTCAATTTTTTTTTATATCAACAAATATATAAGTTGATCTTACAAATTATTAGTCAAATTAAATTCTAATTAAATTGATTCAAATTTAATTGTCATTTCAACTCGATCAAATTGGAAATAAACACCCTGGTCAAGTTCAAGTCGTAGGTATAAGTAACCATCAAGCTTGACTGAAAAACCCTTTTTAAACTTTTAATATTTATGTTCTCTGAAGGGAAGTAAAATTATAATGGATAAAACAAGTTATTAAGGTGTCGGTTTTCTGCATGAGATCTTTGTTATAAAAAACCCACGTTCATATTGCGAAAAAAAGCCTTATATGCAACTCACCTCACATATTATGAAAAGCATATCTTTCTTTTTTTTAAGACAATTTAACTTTTCTCTGATGTTGTTTTAAAAATTTATTAGATGAAAAATGTTTGTTATATAGTACTAAGTCAAGCCTAAATCAAGCATTAGGTATTATATCGTGCTCTAGTTGATGATTTTCGAAACTTGTCAAATTTGAATCTAGGTTTAAGCTTGATTCTTTTTTAGCGAATTGAATTCAATCTTTATTCGATTCAAATCTATCTTTAATTATTAATATTATGTTATTCGAATCCCTCTTGGATTACAGAGATTTTATTACTAGGCAATTCCTCTCATACAAAAATGGGCTGTGAATTGTAAACCTATTCTGGCCTAGAAGGTCCAAATTGCAATAAATTATTGGAGGTCAAAAAACTTAATACCACCAATTTTTATTTTTTTTTTAAATGATAGAGTCTTACTCGTTCATTTTTTAAAATTAAAAAAAAAATTTATTGATAAAAAGTTAACAATTAAATTATTAATAGTTAAAGGGGTTTTTTGGTCTTGTTGAATAAAAAGATTTTAAAAAATAAAAATTAAAAATTAAAAATTAAAAAAATAATTAAAATATATAAAAATGTTAATTAATTAAATTTTAAAAAATATTTAAAAATAATTTTTAAATAAATACTAAAGATTAAAAAATAAAAAGCAACACCGATGATAGTGACTAGAAATGACTACTTGATCTGGCTGTCTCATGTTTATAGGGTGATTAGATTTTGTCGTCTCAACCGGTCCATAAATTAAATGATTATTTTCGATCACTTAATTTAATTTTTAACGGTTATTACAATCTGCAACGCTATCAGCGATAGTAATTATTATTTTTTATTGTTTTAATTTTTAATTATTTTTAATATTTTAATATTATTTTATATTTTTGTTTTTGTTTTTTTATTAAAGGTCTTTGAGTTATTTCATAAAAATGTTTACAAAATTAGATAAAAATGCTTCATTGATAGATATTTTAGATTTTAAAATATTAATAAATAAAACTTTATCATTTAGGAAAACTTTGAGTGAAACTAAATCCTGTGGCCATTATTAGATATCTCAAAATTAGCTTTTGAAATAGCGTGAAATTCACAAGAAATTATATTAGATTGCTAAAACTGTCTATTTTCTTCTGTACATTATAATGAATATTAATAACTGCTTCCTATCTACTTTACTAGTCACGACTTCATTTTTAAGGAAACATTTGTAGACCGTATTAAATAATCATAATATCATGTCTAGTGCTTATCATCTAACAATTTTGGTTAGTGGATAATATTAATTCTCGAAGGTGTATCAAATCACTGTCGTATCATCATCCAATGGACAATTGGCCAATTTGACAAAATAATTAACATTTTATTCAATGAACCGTCAAGAAATTAATATGGACAATGAGACAAGTTTTAGTTTAATCAAATCAATGTGCGTTCATCAATATATCATTAATATGACACAAGAACAGAAGTTCTGTTAGTTAGGGGGTGGATTTGAGAACATATCAAAATTGATTAGAGGTCCGTGTGAGCTTAATTTAAGTCCAAATAATCCGTACAAAATTAGGTTTGAATTGCTTTCTAATGAAGTTTCGTGCACTATATTTGTTAAATTTAAAAAAAAACATTTTAAATATTCAATTTCCACAACATCCTATTTTTTTCTTCACTTTTTTATTTTCATTCTCATTCTCTTCTTTATCCAACTCTCTCTTTCATTGTCTTGAAGCTACGACCTAATTGCCAACAATTGAACCCTTTCTAAAGCTACGTCACCATCTTTGTAACAAAAAAAAAAAAAAAAAAAAAAAAATTGGTTTATGACTTTTACCCTAAACTCTATTGTTGTTGAAAAAGTCTAACAATGTCAAGCCTTTAGATTTTGTCAATGAATTATCGGCATCATTAATTTATCAAAAAAAATTTAAATGTGTCTTAAATTTTTACCCGTTTTTTGTGAGGTGGAGTAGGACATGGGTCAAAAAATTTTCTTTTCTTAAAATTGCACTATTAATGTTGATGGAAAATGATAGTAAAGTAATAAATAATCAAGTTCACTTATAAGTAAGTCAATCGTTCAAGTTTCAATGATCAGTGCCTAAGGAATGTCCAAAATTGACTCGATGCCAAACTAGATCAGCGATGTTGAATTTTCAAACAAAATTCATGCCATAAGGTCATTAATTCATCGCCAACAACTTATCAAATAGATGTCCATCACTTTCTTAATCAACTTGAATCCTTATTATTTTAGGTGCTTGTTGACAAACCATTAAGTTGTCAATACCTAACTTGGTGTTGAGACTAATATTACATATATGATTATTTTTTAATTATATTTAGTAAATTTTTAAACATTCAAAACCTATTTTTGCATTTGTTATACAGTGTTTATTTTATCTGTGAATGGAGGAATATAGTCCTACACAATAAATAAGACGAATCACAATAACTGTTATGATCACATAATGATACATCATCTTAATATATAAAGTGGGTTCTTAAAATATATACGCATAGTTTTCTTGTAACCAAATATAGTGTTTTCTTTTTAATTAGACATTATATTTTTTTCATGGATTTGGGTGTCATGTCCCCAACATCAAGTGTTCTCTCCATGCTAGCAAGTGAAAACTATGTCTTCCTTCCCAATCGGGGTAATGTCTTTTATATTTTAGGTCAATTAGAATATGAATAAATCATTATAGTTATATTTGAATTAAAAATATTCAGATATTGCTATTTAAATATAACTTCTTAGGTTAGTCCTGTGAATAAAAAAAAAGACCAATCACTAAAAAAAAATTGTTAATAGCATTGGAAAATTAGCATCAAACTAAATCCGATATTAATCTGCATCAATTAGCTTCAGAACTGAATTCTTGAAATAGCATTGGAAATGATCTGATTCTATTTAGAATGGGAAACCTAATCTGATGCTAATCCTATCATGCTGTTAGCATTGGATTTCCCTATCCATTGCTAAAAATCAGAAATTTAGCATCGGATGTGTAATTTGATGCTAAATTTTGAATCCTCAAAATTGGTCAACATTAGGATCGGACCAAGGAGTCTGATGCTAACTATATATATTGAGCATTGAGCATTACAGTCTGATGCTAAATATATGAAGTCCAATGCTAATTATAAAAATTTAGCATCGGATAATCTGGAAATTCTAGCATCGGAATGTAAATTCTGTTGCTACTATTTACTAATTAGTGGCAAATTGAGTAGTCTGATGCTAATCATTAAATTTAGCATCAAATTTTAAAATCTAATGCTAATTTTTTCTATATATAAAGAGGCAGCATCTTCTTCCCTAATTCTTTACACGCAATAAACCCTGGCTGTACCACAAATCCGTGGTTTCTTCGCCTGGTCTGCTAGGCTAACGCTCCAATCAGCTTCCATTGCTCCCCCAGCTTGCTTCTAAGGCTGCCATTGCTCCCCCAGCGTGGTTTTAAGTCTTCTAGGTAAGTTCCCCTTCTTTAATCATGTCCTTCCATAGTTTCATTACCTTTTTTGGCTTCCTACTTTAATATCCTCATCCGAAATTGGTCTTCATTTGATTTTATTGATATTTTGGTCCTTTAATCCATCTCTTAGTGCATCCCCTTTTGAAATTGAAGGGTTTAGAAGGAAGCATCCTAAAGCTTAAACTTTTTTATTACATAGTTAGTGATATAAAAATTTTATCAACAAAATAAAGAAGAAAAAAGTAAAAGCACCTCTACAAAATAAATAATATACACATTTCCAAGGAAAAAAATTATATTAATATACCTATTAATATATGTATATATATATTTGATATACTAATACATGTATATATTTTTATATATTAATATATGTATATAGGCATATATATATTTATATATTGATAAATACTGATTTGAATATAAAATAATAATGTATTTGAGTAAATTCATATGTATGAATAACTTTTTATTAAGTGTAATAAAAAATATGCTAAATAATTTATTTGAATATCTTTTTTTCTGTTAAATTAAATTTATCAAATAAGGATAAAATTATAATAAAAATAATTTTCTAAATAGTAACTCAATTTCTAAGAAGAATGATAGAAGTGTATGTAAAGGTAAAATCCAATCATTCGGTAGGACTGGTTTGTACCACTACAACAAATTCGATAAATTGTGACATCAAAATTTGTCACATAAAATGTCATTTTTGTCATTAAATTTTTTTTGTGACGAAATTTTATTGTCACAAGGATTGTCACTGCAACCCCGTCTCAAAAAGTATATATGACGTAATTTGTATTTGTCATCAAATAGTCAAGTTTTAGTGACAAAAACTTTTATTGTCACTATATGTTATCACTTTTTGTAACTTTAATAATGTCACAATTAATATCAAAAATTTGTCATCTAATATCATATTTCGTCACAAAATTATTATACTTTAAATGACAAAATTATATCTCGTCACCAAACAATGTGATTATGGTGACGAAAATCACTATAGATATAAAAATAATGAAATTATATTGATAAAAATATTGTTTAATTTTTTGTCATCTAAATTTGTTTTTCATCACAATAGATACGATGATAAATGACAATAAAAGAAATCGTCACCAAATAATATACCTTTTTTATGATGAAAATATATTTGTCATTGAACTAATAAATTTTAATGATATAATAAACGTCAAAATTAAGAGACAATTTTTTTTATCGAAGTGTTATTTTTCTTTACAAAATTTATATTGCCATTATATAATTATGTTTGTGAACAATATAATTCATTACAATAAGATATGACATTTTATTATTTAAAACCTAATATTTGAAAATTGCAATAAATAAAAAATGTCATAAATTATTGATAAATATACTTTAAAAAAATATATGAAAAATAAAATTCTTAACATTCTCAAAATAAAATATCGATGAACATAAATTCAATAATGTCGAATCATTATATCAGTAACTAAATCAACATAACAAGTCTTAAAACAATAATGAAAACTTATCAAAAAAAGTCATCAAGACCAATCTCCTTTTAAGCTTTACTTCTTAGATGACTTTGGTCCATCTTCCTTCCAAAACTAACAACTGTAAAATCAATATACAATAATATCATTAGAACATATTATAGTTGTTATCTGCTGTATAGAAACAAGAGCAGAGTGGATAATAAAAATAGATACTAAATCAGTAGGATCAACTATTGGACTCGAAAAGAATTTATTTTGCCACCTTTCTCATATTTTTACCAGTCAATAGTACCAGCACTTTTATGTTATGTAGCAAGAAACATGGTAGAGAAAGATAACAATTCCGAGACAACAGCATTTCATAAGTCCGACACAATAAATTAAGACTAATGTTCCTAGACAGACATCTCTAGACCTCATATGTGGGACAATCTCACTAGCTTATTATAAATAATGCGGTCATCTCTTCCGGTGTTGCACTTAAGTAATGCACTTTGCACAAGTTCCTAATTTACCACAGTTCCCAAACATGAGTTATGAGTACTGTATAAGGATTTAAATTTATAGTGTCAACAAGAAGTGGCAGCATTGAAATTCTCACCTTCACATATCGGTGGGAAAGGAACTTCCCCAGGTTATGGATAATCAACCTCAAGTCTTCAACCTAAAGGGGCAACAAATTCACCATACAACTCTTTAATATGATTTAACTGGACAACATAAGCAAAGAATTTTACTTACCCTTATGTAGCCGACTAGATTCCGGTCACTAGCTTCAACTACGCATGTGTCATTCACAAGATAACCTCTACTTGAGTCGTACAATTCGCCAAACGGCATAAATGAAGTAAAACCCCAATCACTTTCCCGTGCATTGAACTGATGCTGCGTGCCTGCAACAGTAAGCATTGGAATCATCAGCAACATATAAAGCGACAGATATTCACTACAGAAAAGAGCCCATCCACCTACGGATCAAACGGATTACAAAAACCATCACAAATCTGTGAAATCTATAAAGAAAGAAAAGACAAACAAATAAATATTTCTACATTCTGAAAGGCCCCAAGAACACAACCAGAGACAAAACATTGCTCCTCACCAATGTAGATTGATAAAGACAAAAGAACAGTGCTAAAAGTCTATATAATAAGAGCTTAAATAGATCCTAATAACATTACTTGTCCCATAAATTACTGATCTCTTATCACCTACTGCCTTCAAAAATCCTTTTATTTCTTTTACAAAGAAAAGAAATAGAACCATACACTTTCTAAGATTCTTGGACTTTTTCATTTACAAAAACAGAAAATTCTTCAGCAGTAGCTCTGAACAAAATCTATGAGTAGCCCAAAGTTCAGTTTTCATTTCAGGCCATATTATATAAAGGAACTATCTATTTAAATCTATTTCTTACTAGTTTAAGAATGAAAATTTAGCTTTCCTATTTTAATCTTTTGCTTATGGCTGTGATAATGACATTCTATAATGGAAATTGGTTTTCTCAACCTAAATCTTCTAGTTTTTCTCTCAACGTTAAGAGCTAAAACACTGATTTTGAGACCTTATCAATTTAAGCTATTTTGATAGATGATAAAATGTAATAAAAAAATATGTTAACCAACTAGGCTAGGTTTGAATTCTACAATTTTTAAATTAATTATAATAAGTTGACTGTGTATCTGTGGTTATGTTTTCAAGTGGTGTGTTTAATGGTTAAATATTACTAGTGAATCTTTAGCTATCATCAGAAGCTTTTATATCAAGTTTTCTAGATGTCTTGTCCTACTTTCTCAACTTATTGCTTCTATTTTCTACCTACACGTCTATGTTAGATAATAACCATTGACCCTTGTCCGAAAAGCATATTACCTTCATTACAAATGAAATCCAGCCAGAAAAATAATTACAAAATAGTAAGAAAATAAATTGGACAAACGTTACTTGATTTCATAAAACTAAATGCTTCCAAAAGAGACAGAGTAACGACAACAAGTTCTCTTCTCTAAAGAGAACTCTAAACTAGTAAAAGAAAAATTATACTAACAACAGCCTATATCATCTTTATCCTAAAACAATCACCGAAGGCATTTTACCTGACTCAGGAGACAATGGGATCTTTTTTATGATAAACTAGTGATAGAGAAAGAAAGTACCTTACTAAATGCTTCCAAAAGAGACAGAGTAACGATAACAAGTTCTCTTCTCTAAAGAGAACTCTAAACTAGTAAAAGAAAAAATTACACTAACAACAGCCCATATCATCTTTATCCTAAAACAATCACCAAAGGTATTTTACCTGACTCAGGAGACAATGGGATTTTTTTATGATAAACTAGTGATAGAGAAAGAAAGTACCTTTTCTAATTGAAAATTTGCTATGAATCTGATTGACAACAGCTAAGCTGAACTGTGCATATCTACTCCACCCCTATGGCAAAGTTGTTGAATCTGCTACATCCAGATACATTGACAAATGATCCACATTGTTCCCCTTTGGAAAAATTAGAATCCGCCTGAAATGCAATTAAACAGAAATCATGGTCATTAACAAAAGTAAGAATGAAAAGCTAACCATATAAAATGAGACCATATAAAATATGAGTGAAATACAGGAGGACAGAGTTGCATACCATTTGTAACCCCCAACATAGAACACATCAGAGTAAAGCTTCTTCATATTAAGTCTTGAACCTTGCAGATGATGGATCATCAACTGCCTGGGCATCAACTGTGCTAGCCGTATCTGCTTGTGCTAGTAACATAATAAACCAGGGGAAAAAATTAACACACTAACGCTCCGTTCAGTTAATGATCAGATATTAAAAACAAAAGATCTAAAAAAGATAGATTTCAAGTTGCAGTTTTAAGTTATTTTTCACAATTCCCTTAGAAAGCAAATTCAAACAATAAAACCGGTCAGGAAAAAGGGAAAATTATTAACTTAAAACCAAGCCACACAGACAAATTTACTCCAGAAAAAACAAAAAGATAAAAAACCAAATGTAGCACGTAAGTTCCATAAGCCGATTTCCTTTGACACAAAGCACAAAAACAACTATTTAACCTACAATCCCCACTGAATTTTCTCGAGAAACAAACAGAAAAAAATAATAGCAATTAGAATTGAAGTAATAAACCTTCCATTAGCTGCGGACCGTCGGCGAAGTCAGTGTGTGGAACCAACATCTCATCGTCCTCCTGGCACTAAACAAAACAGAAACCAAAAATTAAAAAAAAAAAAAATTAAACAAAAGTCAATGCTAAATCAAAGCTCGGATCTACCAATACAAAACCTAGAAGCAAAACAAACAGAGGTCAAATTAAGACGATGTTGAACATCGATAGTGTTACTGCTAGCAAAAACGGCATCAGTTTAAGGAACTCATAAATCGAGCTGGAAGTAACAAATTAACGACGACGAAGAATCACGATTGATTAATTGATGGATGAATAAGAGAGAAAGAGGGGAGAATCGATAATTACATCCAAAGGTGGAGGAGTTGTCAGAGTCACGGGTGGCCGTACGATCTACTAAATCGAAGAGAAAGAAATAGAGAAGTCGGAAAGTAAGAAATTTCTAAGAGAGACAAAGAGACGATTGGGTGTGGTAGCAAAGAAGTTCGGGGATTTTAGTGCGAGAGAGGGACAATATCGGAATTTTGGTTTGTTAGAATTTTAATTATGATATATTTATCTTTTTCATTTAAATAAATGTATATTCGTGACTAGATAGGGTTAGATTTGAATCAAATATGTTAAGGTTTGTTTTAAAGTTTAGTTCGAATAAGCTTAAAACAAACTATTCAAATATGAATACGAATACAAACATGTATATTGATGACAACAATAATTCGTCAATGATATTTTTCATGTGTATCAGTAACAATAATTATATTGTCACTAAATATTAATATTAAGTGACACAAATAATTGTCATCAAATATATTCCCTCCAAAAATTTTAGTGGGAAATTTTACCATTAGTAACAACTAGGGTTTGATTCGAACTGAATATATTTGGATTTGTTTTTAAGTTTGGCTCGAATAAATCCAAAATGAATCGAACGAATCCAAAAATGAACACGAACCCGAACCCAAACTGCTTCCTCCAAGTTATACTTAGAACATGTAAGCTTCATTTAGGGTTTATAAGCCTAGACAATGGAAGAATGTTGGTTGAATCACTATCTTCCCTCCAATTATATTGAAATAGATAAAAATTTTGGTTGTTATAAACTCTAAAAAAAACTTATGTTTTTTTATTAAAACTATGAATTTATTAATAAACCTTAAATGAAACATTTGGTTTTCTGTCAAATCTATGTTTTGACAGCAAACCATAAGGTTTATGTTGAGTTTATATTAACCATATTTGACATCAATTTCAATGTAAATTATCCAACAAACAAATCTATTTCAACAACAAATTTACTCAACAAACTTACTTGAACTTTAAACCTAAACCATTTTTAACACATTTTTCTCCTCCCTCTATCTATAGGCATTTCATGACAGGTAGGTAAGACACTTGATCTTACTCTGGTGTCTTTTATAACAATTAGATACAAGATTTGAAGAATTAATAGCATGAAAATACAATAAGAAAAATAAAGAAATATAATCTCCAAAGAATACATGCCTAAGGTATTCAGAAATCACATTCTTTTGTACTAACTATTTTAGTATCCAATTTTAAAGATTTTCCATGTCAGCATGTGTGTACCTTCAGTTTATGTGAACCAGAAATATGTTGGCAGTTCAAAGTCCATTGTGAAACTTTGTGTTCATAACTAATGTGTGAAAAAACTGAAATTGCAACCCTGATCTTCTATGCAATATATGTGCAAGCTTTGATCTCATGTCATTGTATTGATTATTGAGCAATCCTTTGATCATCAAGCTTCCAATATTTGAGTAATCCAATTACTTCCTCACGGGATTGAGCTTGACTTTTGGCAGATCAGTTTATTGCTTGTGGAAAATCAAGAGACATGGCGCATGAGCTTGCTTCACAGATCTGGCTAGCTGTTCTTGACAATTTGGAGGAAAATGAGCAAACATTTCATATACTCAAACAACTTGCACTAGAGGATGATGTAAGCTGGGATTTCAAAAACCTTTGGCTTTTTCACTTTTTAAAGAGTGTAATAAGATGACCAAAACCATCAAACACAATTAAGAGATGGCAACTACTCACACATGAACAAATATGTTTCTCATTCCTCGTAGGTATGTATGTGTTTATATACACACAAATTCATAGGGTGTGGATGTGTATGTATGTGTAGGGAAAGGGAATGGAAAATACAAGTTAAAATTTAGTTTTGTTAAATCTGATATGAAATCAGTTCTAGACTGTAGATGCTATAAACATAGATTGACATGGGACTCTGCCAATATTTATGATGTGCATTTGTGATTACTTGCTGTAGAAAGAAGTGAAAAACATTAGGTTTGTGCTTGCAATTGTATTATTTTCTAACTCTTCTATTTTTATGGTAGGTTTTTCTTCCATACCCATATTCACAATAAAAAAAAGTGCTATTGAGAGTATATGAAAAGCTCTTCATGGATTTTCGTAACTGCTTTAGTCAAGTGGATTACTATGATGTGTTGGTTTGTGCTAAGATCAAGTTTCAGCCAATTCCATCTACATGGTTAGGTTACTAGCCCGTCTCAAATTTTTGTTCATTGACCATGCAACTATATGTATATACCAATAGAGCCATTGCACCTGTCCTGCAAATTCTTAAAGGTAGCATCATCATCAGAGAACTCTCTGTATTCTTGGAAAAGAACTATATATGTTTGCTGTTTATCAAGAGATTGCTAGGGAAGTTTACCAAAACTTGGTAAAACATGTATAAATTTCCAGAAACGATATCTTTATTATCTTTTGTTCATAAAAAGCTATACTATTTTGTTCGAATTCTTGTGCTTGTAGAGAGATTGTAAAAGAAGAAATGTACGGTTTGGTGAAAAAGTGTAGCATGTAATAGCCCTGGATTCAATAGGGCACTAGGCTTGATGTACTTGTGAGCTGCTTGATTTATTTACCAAAACGATGATTTTCAATTAAAAACCGGTGTAACACCCATTTTCTTCATGTAATATTGCCTTTTGCTGATGGACGTCAACGCTGTCAATTGTCACTAATTAGATTTTCAATAGTACTTCATTACATTTTCAGTTTAATGACTTCCTCTTGACTCTTCACGATTTTTGTCACTTTTTGTTGATCAAATAGAGTTTAACATATTATATTCATTTTTTCATTGAGTAATGTTTGAGGTTTTTATTGTAATTAATTATAATTGAGATGTAACATTAAAAATTATCCAATGGATATCCACTAGCCATGGTGAAGGAATAGGGTTAGCAATGGTGGGTTCAGAATAGTAGGAGTTTGCATGTTATTCTCGTTCGCCTTTTCCCCTTGTTTATTCTTTGTTGTAGAATCTCTTCTTCCTGCAATTTTAGTTTGTGTTACTGTTGGGATAAAAAAACATGGGTTACTCTGGAAAGTTTTGTTTTTTAATTGTTCATTTCTTTTTGGTAACTTTGAGTTGCTTGCATGGCTGCTTATTACAACTTGCACTGAGGTAAGATCTAGTAATTTTCATTGTAGATTTTGTTAGGTTATATAAGACATCATTGAAATCTAAAAGCAATCCTCGTTCCATTAGAAATTTGGTACTGTCCGTTATCTATAAAGAGGTAAAAGTCACTTTTGAAAATACTAATGCATTGATTATCTGTTTTTATCCGAGAAACATAATATTTATACCCTAAATGTTATCAAGGTGGTCGTGATTATTTTCGCTGATCCCTTTTAGCTTATCCTAAAAATGCAACCTAAATGGTGAGTATATGTTTGTAAAAGATTTTAACTCTACGGTACTCTTCTAGCATAAATAGAAATATTTTTGATAAATCCCAATTAATTTTACCCGGAATGTATGATAGTTTTTTGTAGACTAAATACGTATAAACAATGAAAAAAATAAACAATTGTCTAAAATAATTATTTTCCCTTTTTATTCTAAACACTAGAAGTCTAAAACCATAATCCGAGTCAGTGAAGAATATTCTTTTTTTTTTTAAAAGAATTCTAAGTATGTCGATTCTCTGTAGTGATATTCTTAAAATTTGTTTACTGTTTAGCATTTAAATGGTTTCTAAGTTTGATATTTTTGAAGGGATTTTATTTTGTTGAGTATGAATTATTCGGTGTTATTTTAATAATGAAATAAATTATGGATGAAATGAAAATCGCATTGCAAGAATATGAAGATTTATAAAGCATATGAAAATGGTAACACTTTTACTGTTAAGTGCTGATTGATGCTAATATTATGTTGTTAATTTGATGTTAAACTTTACAAATATGACAAGTGTTGCCATTGGTATTTTTTAATTTTTTTATTTTGAATGACATTAATATGGCTTTGTGCATTTGACGATGTTGAATAATGTAATCCATTAACCCAGGTCATGTAAAATTCTGCATAAAAAGTGGTATTCTTCTTATCTCGTTAATTTGGGATCTTTAGTGTTGTTGCTTACTTTTCTTTTCTATTTCTTTTCCTTTTTTAATCTTTTTTCGGTTTTCTCAGTTTATTTTGAATTATAGTGAATCATTTTTGGAAGCTTATGGGGTATGCACAACTAGTTATTGGCCCTGCTGATTCTTGGTATTTTTAAAATTATGATTTTAGGAAAATGCTTTATCACCTTGTATAATGTGATTTGAGGAGAATGCCTTTGTATTTTGGTTGACATACATGCTATGAATTACTATTTACATGGTAAACTTTGGGGACCATATTTGTTTCTTTTCAAACAGAACTTACTGCTGGAGTTTGTATCTATACTGCAATAATGCTCAGCGGTCAATACATATAGTGAATATGGATCCTGCTGCAGAAAATTTAGACTATCCTGTAGCTATGGGTATGTTTAGTACAGATATTGCCTGTTTTATGGTAAGTTTGAGGAAGCAATTTCTTTCTTTGTTTTAGGGTGACTTATTTATTTTTTCTTGCAGATATTAGAGAACTTATTTCTCTGGAAGCTGTTATGGAGGAGCTTGGATTGGATCCCAGTGGTGGTTTGCTATATTGCATGGGGTATCCTTTTTATTACTTTGTTTCTTCATCTTTATTAATTTCTCTCTTTCCTATTTTTAGTTAACCATTGGTCCCTGTTTGTGGTTGAGCCTTAAATCTTTGAAATTTTTTGAATTAATTGCTATATTAAGTCCTACGAGTTGTGGGCTCAGTGCATAGTATTATCCTCTGAAGGAAAGAAGAAGAACAATATTATGTCTAATTATTTGAGGGACTGTTTTTTGGTATAATTTTAATTCTGGAAACGAGTGACCTTAATGTCAATGCATAGACACCTGGAAGATATTCTGGATGACTGATTGGAAGAAGAATTGGAGTATTATATGGAAGATGACTGTCTAGTTTTTGATTGTCCTGGTATCTACTGCTTCTCAGTGCTTGCATGCATTTCCATATATATTTTTACACTATTAAAATTAACTGATGGGAAAAAGGAATAAGAGGGGAGGTTTATAATACCCTACATGTTCTGACTAAGTCTGACTGTTAAGAAGGCTTGTCTTGGTGCTGCTAGAATAGGGAAAATTTCTTACACTGCCACATGAATTTGTTTTTTTACCTTTTTTTTTCTTTTCTATCTAATATTAGTATCAAATTCAGTATCCTTTCCTTGTTCAAGTACATTATTTAGGGAGAGCTTGAAATAGCACAAACTTGTATATTTCCCTTTTTAGTTAGGCTACAATATGCTCGTTGTTTCTGACCATGAATTTTCGGACTTTTAATGAGTTTTCCTTATACTATGATATAATATGGCGGGATTATTAAATCCTGCAATTTTATTATATGTGTTTCTTCTATTAGAAAATCTATTTTGACTTTTCTCACATGTGCTCATGCTCCAGAAATTTGTGGATCATTTGAAGCGTAAGAATTTTAATGTCTATGCAGTGTACTTGCTTGATTCACAGGTTTGTATTTCTCCATCTTTCTTACTTCCTTGTAATAAATTTTGTTAAGGCACCCTGCTTAGAGTTTGCTGTTTTTTCTGTTCAGTTCATCATGGATGTCGCCAAGTTTATAAGTAGATGATGGTACAACTTGAATTACCCCATGTTAATATCCTCTCTAAAATGGACCTTGTGACAGACAAAAGAGCAATGGAAAAGTAGGCTGCTTAATCTGTAATGCTCTTTTACTTAATTTAATTTTTTTTCATTTTTTATTTAACCCATCATTTTTGCTCTTAGCTACTTGAATCCAGAATCTCATGTTTTGTTGTCAGAGTTGAATCAGCAGATGGGTCCCCAGTTTGCAAAGCTAAATAAAGCTCTAATTGAACTGGTAAGTAAGTAAGAATGCAAAGACGAATATCTATGTTCTTTTGGGTTTTTCAAGATGAATTTTCTTGAATTTATTTTTTATGATGATCATTAAATCTATAGGAGAGACTTTGATCGTTTGCATTTTACTTGGGGTATTCTTATAGCCTGTCTTTGACATACAGCAAATCTTTCAGAAATCCTAAAGTGTGTTTTCACTGACTTTACCTTTTTAAACTGAATTGATATAATGACTGCCCCTTCTTTGAATTCACTATATCTGTCTTCCAACTGTTGCGCCTACCCGGTGATGATAGCCCGTTGAATATTTTTTTTAATTACTGCTTAACTTAGTTCACAGTTAGCACCAGCAATTTTTTTCATGTTTTCTTTGTCATGAAATAGTTGATATAATATTTGGTTATTTGATTTGTTGCCTGTTCATCATTGGAAAAACTATATACACTGTTCATTTAACTGGGAGATTATGCAAATTAATCTTTTGTATTCACATCTGCCCAGAGAAGTGTTGAAAGTCAAGCATTATGTTGTGTTTTTCAACTAACATTGGTTGTGCAATGACATGTCTGTTTTCTAGAAATAAATCCCATCTTAGGTATAACTGGAATCATTTGACCTTTGATGGGGATTGCTTGACTCTGATATGATTTTTGTCATATTTGGTGGATGAGTACAGCATGGTTAGTATTGTGCCACTTGACTTGAGGAAGCAGAGCAGGTGCTGCCTCTATCTCTCCTGCGTAATTTATTGGTGATGCCTCTAGAACTATATGCATGACTATCAATATTCTCTTTGGCTATTCAAAGATTGTCTAATGATTGTCTATCAATATCCTTTAATTTGCTAATGATTTTGATAACATTTTTGCCAGAAAAAATTGTCTGTAATAGATAGATAATGATATAATGTAGCTGGAATAATACAAATCTTTCCAGAAATGCAATGTTATTGCAGGACCTGGTTTGTGGTTGATTTAAAAACCCTGTTACCTTGGATGCCCAAAAAGTGAACACTGGACTTAATCTCTTTTGCTTTTACCATCATGATTGGATCTTAATGTTGTTGTTTTATAATTTTATATTACCTTAGAAAGTCATTCGGGTCATAAAGGAGCTAAAGATGAAGTTCAGCTTGTGTCTGTGATTTTTCAAACAAATAATGAATAGTATTGGCTTGTTTTCTTTTGCTGTATACAATATGTATTGACTCAAATTGACAACTCCATCCAGTTTGGAGAAGACGCAGATGTGAAGGTTAAGGATTTTGATCCACCAGAGGATGACTAATCTCCTTAACGACGCAAAAATACTACCAACTTTCTTGTAGATTGTCAATTGGATAGAACCAAGTCTTATGTAGACATATCTTTATAGGAAAAAAAAAGACAAGTTTTTAGCATATCCCAGATGAATATATATTTAACATGTAGACTGGCTAACTATGAGATTAAATCTAACAGTCTGTTGTTTGCACTAAAATGTGTCTGTTATTGGTTGTATAATGTTATTTATGTTGAAAAACTTAATTCCATCATTTACAAATCTTTATTTTTTTTTTCTGATGTTGGCTTTTGAAAGCTTTATATAGAACAGATTTTATGTCTGGTCTACTTTCTTTGAAAATTATGAGCAAAAATAAGTAGACATTTCAAGTGTGGATATTTTTGTCCCATTGTGTTTAAAGTTGTACTAATCAATTCACTTTATATATGTATTTAAGGAGAGTACTTAATGGTGTTTTCTTTATTAATTTTATGTTTACAAAAAAATTAAATATATAAACCAAGGTAATTAAAATTTTCAATAACAAGTTCTATATTTGGAGTCACAAACATAAATGGGATAAATTATAATTATATTAAGATCCCAGTAAATGTCCAAGTTCTACGACTAGGGATTGAGCTGGTTTAATTAAGGAGTGGGACTGCCTTGACTTTGTTGTTTCATGAATGCATACTATGCTTTATGTTTCATCATGTCTTGCCTGTGATATTTTATTAGGAATTGAGAAGATTGGAAACAATTGTTATAAGTAAAGACTTGATTAACAGGGTTTGAAGTTCTTATAAGAAACAAAACAAGAACACACATAATCCTTCAAAAAGATCATGGGCAATTAAAGTGTTAGTCTTAAGGGTGTTGTTGATGCTTTGCTTCTTCTTTTGGTGAATTTGTAGGAAGACTAACAGATAAACCAATTGATCATGATTAAAGTGTTAATCCTTCTCTTGTATATAATCAGTCTCGCTCCACAAGCTATGCAACAATAGATGAACCAATTGATCATGATGTCCATGTAGTTACTTTGGATATTTCTGCTATTAACATTTCAGAAGTACCAGGATTAAGCGGCTCTGATGCTGTTTGTGTGGATACATCTGCCTTAGATTCACATTATATTGCATTAATATCCAAAAATGATCCTCTAGCTATGTCTTTTTCTAGTTCAACAATTGCTAATGGAACAGGGTCCTCTCAAAACTTACAACTTAATGATACAAACACTGAAACTGCTAGTTTTGAGGATGATGTGTTAGTTATTGTTCCTCATTCAGAGAGAATTAAGAAGAAACAAGAAGCACAATAGTATCATGGGAGAGTTAAGTTGCAACAGTATCCATCTGCACAGCAAGACACCCTATATCAGGTTCAAGGTCAAACAATATCACTAGGAATGAATCATATCCACAGTGGCATGGAAACACACTCCCATTGTGATCTTAAGTTCTCTTCTATTGAGGTACAACCATCAATTCATGCCCTTGGTCTTACTACTCCCATGTATGTGACAACAGGAACCTACATGCCATCAGGAAATCCATTTTACCCAAATTATTAGTCATTTGGTGTATATGCTTCACAACAATGTGGGTGGATGTGCTCTGAATTTTGAATTCCCACCCCACTTCTTTATCACTGGATACCCTCCTTATGGACCTGTTCCTATGCCATTTGATGCTACTTCAAGTCCAAGCTTTAATACTCAAATTATTGGTATTTCGATAGTAGAAAGCATACCATATATGGGTGATTTGCAACATAAGTTTTATGATCAACATGGAATGATGCTGCAACCTTCTTTTGTGAATCCTCTCCAAATGCAATACTTTCAACACCCTTTTGGGGATGCATACAGTGTTTCAGTCTAGCATGTTAGGTTACTGTCAAGTAATGGTACTAGGACTCAGGTTGATTCTTCTATACAGAAAGAGCCTCCTTCTGCTGCTTTTATGGGTGATCAGAAACTTCTGTCTCCATCAAATGGTGGTTTGAGTATTCCAAATCCTAGAAAACTAGGAATCAGTGATGACGGCTATTATAGGGGTCCTCCAAGCATGGGGTCATGTCATAATTTCCAGTGTTGTCTATTTTTAGTCCCGTGTTACCATTATCACCTATTGGTGGAACAAGTTATCTAGGTATCTAAGGTGTCTTTAGGGTTCACATAGAAATATCGGTATCTATCCTGGATGGCAAGGGCACAGAGGAGTAGACATCTTTGATGACCCCAAGAGGCATTCATTTCTTGAAGAACTAAAATCCAGCCATGCACAAAAGTTTGAGCTTTCAAACATAGCAGGGCGTAAAGTAGAATTCAGGCAGTGTTCTTTTTTGTGTTGGTTTTCCTAAAACCTTACATCATGGATTTGTTGTGCTATCTTTAATATGAAATTTAATTGGCATGTATATCTTACTTCAGTGTGGATTAACATGGGATTCGATTTATTCAACAGAAGCTAGAACATTGTAGTCTTTATGAAAATGTGCCTATTTTCAAAGAAGTTCTTCCTCATGATTCAAAATTAATTACAGATGTTTTTAGGAATTATTTTATTCAAAAGGTATACTTTTCTACAAAAGTGGTCCTAAATGCATAGTTGTCTTAAACTAATTATCTTGCTAGCATGCTACTGATTGTTTTTTGTTGAAATCTGATTTCCTATAGTTTTTTTAGCATGGAAGTCTTGAGCAGAGGAAGGAGCTTGCAAATAAACTTGTTGGCTAGATGTTGGCTCTAAGCTTACAGATGTATGGTAGCTGTGTGATATAAAAGGAAGGCTAAATTTTCTAAAATGTCTCCCTCAAAGTTTAGTGGTACATTGGCTTTTTCTAGAGTAATTTTTTGAGTTGTCAAGTGGGAGAGAAGGTTGAACTGTTCATGACACTCTGCTAATCTGGCTTTAAAAGCTTTTAGCCTTCTTTATTGGCTTGCAAGCCTCATAAATGATGAAAGGGCCTTTAAGTTAGTTTAGTCATTTAAAGGTGTTTGACTGGAATGTGAGACAATCTGCTAATACGACATAACCTTTTTAGGAGTAGACTAGGCAAGTAGAGAAAGTGAAGTGAATTCTAAAGAGAAGGCTTTCAGTGTTGAAGAAAAAAACCAAATTAAATACGAATTTTGGCAAGGAATGTTGTGAGGGAGAGAAGAGGTTTTGTTTGTCAAAGGGAATGCATCAGTTATATGCTTGGATGAGTTCCAAGTGTAATCATACATCCTTCAGTTTGAATTGTTAATAGCATTTTCTTTAAATCTTGATTCTTTGTCCTAGGCCATTGAAGTAATTGAGCTAGATCAGAAAGCACAATTAGTCCTCGAGCTTGGCAGGCATGGCATTAGATGTGTATGTGATCAGAATGGGAATCTTGTGATACAGAAATGTATAGAATGTGTACCTACAAAAAAAAACTGGTTTTATTTTTTCTGCATTTTGGGGTCAAGATGCCATGCTTTCTACACATCCATATGGTTGTCGTGTTATTTAAGTAATATACAGACTTTATTTATTTGAGATCCCAGTTTATTTGTTGTGCCTGTTGAAACTACTATCTATTTATGTATTTTTCTTTTCAATGGAGAGTTTTGAAGCATTGTTCAGATGAACAACATGGTCAATGTATAGTGGATGAAATTTTGGAATCTGCTTATATTCTTCCTCAAGATCGTTATGGGAACTATGTTATCCAGGTAGGTATTGTGCTCTTTATGTTGTTTATTTGATCTTTAATTGTTGTTGTATAACATCAACTATCTATTAAGTGTTTAGAAACTTGTCAATTTCTCATAAAATATGTGTTTTTGCATCTGTTTTCTAATGACATATAGTTTATTGTTGTGTAGTCTCAAACTGACCTTTTAGAATTAGTTTATTACCAAGCTTATTTGTCTTGATTAGACTTATAGTTCATTATGTTTAAACACCAAGTTTATGTACCTTGTTAAATAGTTTAGGCATCATTGGTCCTTATTCACCAACAATCCCACCAGTTGGCGATGCAGGTGATTCTTCATTATTTGTTTAATAGGAACTCTCTTCAGGTGATCCCTGACCTATGAGTAGTATGGAATCTGGTGTTACTTCAATTAGCTTGCAATTTTATTCTTTCGTATTGAGAGTTCTTTGCAATTTCAACTGGTGAATTAGATTAATTTGCAATTTTGTTATTCTCTCTTGAGAGAGCTTCGCTAGGTTTTTATTTATGATTTCAGTTGGTTCAAGTCATTAGTTGTTTGTCCGGAGTTTCTAAATTTCCCCAAGTTTCTCTATTCTATCTGTACAGTATTCTAGTCTCTTTGATGGTTTTATTTTTTAACTCTGATTTGAATATTTATACTGTTCTCAGCATGTTCTGGAGAGGGGAAAGTCCAATTAAAGAAGCCGAATTATCAACAAGTTGGTTAGAAAAATTGTACAGTTGAGTCAGCATAAATATGCCTCAAATGTCCTTGAGAAGTGTTTGGAGTATGGTGATACTGCTAGACAGGAGATCGAGGAGATTATTGGGCAATCTGAAGAGAATGACAATTTATTGGTGAGGCAAATTAAAATCTTAATTTACAGTATCTACTATCATCATATCTCCTTCAAAAGCCTTTTTGATGTTGTCTTTTTTCTCTTTGCTGACTCTTGAAGTCTTGAATTTCCATGTATCAGATTATGATGAAGGACCAATTCGATAACTGTGTGATACAAAAGATTCTTGAAATAAGAAGTGATAAACAACATGAAGGATTGATCAATCGAATAACAGTTCATTGTCAGGCTCTGAAGAAATACACTTACAAGAAACACATAGTTGCTCGGTTCAAGCAACTTTATGGCGAAGGTGAATAAATTTCTGATATTCCTACATGGATTCATTTACAATCTTTTTTCATGTTTTTATCTTTGGTAATGTTAGTTGGCCCTATGTGCATAACTGAAAGATGCAAAATATTTAAATTGGATGTGATCTTTACATTTGGATAATCATCTCGAAGAATCCTTGGGAAGGAATTGCTAGACAATCACTTAGTTCTTTGTAATTTAGGATTGTTTTTCTTTTCATTTCCTTTCAAACTCGATTTCCATAAACGAAACATTTCCCCCTTTTTGGGTTATCACCATTCAACCTATCAACCACTGTAGTTGTTAATGTATCCTGTTTATCATCTACACATTGCTAATTTTTTGATATCATCAGGGTCAAATGCATTTGATTATTACCATGTACAACATATATTATAGACGTCGTGTGCTTTATCCATGCTAGTTGACATATTTGTATGTGTGCTTTATTACATCATGTTCATCTTTTATTCATGCTAATTGACATATTTGTATTCAATGAGAGTATTTTGTCTGTTGTTGAATTTATCAGACAATTTTTGGTCAAAATGCTGGCCATTCTAGTTTCATAATTTCTCAAAAACCCCTCTTAAAATTGTCAAGATCATCATATATATTCTTTGAAATCATGAAAAGACTTCTCATAAATGTCTTCTAAAGAGGTTTATATATAAGTTAGACGGGTAATTAGCAAAGCTTCAAGTTGAATGACATATAAATTTTCTTTGGAATCATTGCTTCCATTTAGGGCATTAAATAAGGTTTTTAAAAATATTTTCTTCTACTACTATAAATTTTATTTGAAAAGGTTAAAAAGTACCTAATGTGTTTGGTTTTGGGGACGAATACATATGATGTTTTGTTATTGATGCTTGTTTTTTAATTTAATTGATATAATGTAAAATAATGTTAATATTGATCTATGATGTGCAGAAAGCCAAGCCTCATAATGTTTAGATAGGTAGAGTAAGATAGCATTTTAGAAAACGTGGAGGATTTGATCAAAAACAACAGAAAATTGTTTGGAAAATATGCCACTTTGGTATCTGATTCTAATACTTGCCAGTTTGAAAAATCTAGTTAGTAAATATATTTAAAATATAAAACATGTATGTGCAAACTTTATATAGAAGTAATTAATGGTGATTGCTCATATAATTAATAGTTTTGCTTTCTATAAGGGGCTTCGCTATCTACTATGTTAAATTTACGTTCAAGTAATTAGTGGTTATTTGATTTGAGTCAATACAGTCAAAGTTTATATTGAAATTCCAATATTCTTTACTGGAGTTGGTTTTCAATAACATATGTTCATAAATTCTAGTTTTTAAGCAAATTCGGTATACATTTATTTCATTTTTGTAAGAGTATGAATGTTGATACAACCTTTTTTATCGTTGTTGGAATTTGTTTTCATTATGTTTTCGAGTCATTATGTTGAGAGTTTCCAGTTTGTATATTAATTGGATTGATTGAATGATTTGCAAGTTAATGATTCTTTTACAAAAATATTGACTCTTTAGTCTTTTTTATTGCCTTCTTGTCTAGCTCAATGGATGCTTAGCAAACTCATGCCACAGAGAATTTCAAAAACAATTGTTATGAACAAAATACAGTATTCGTTTAATTCTATAATGCTTGTTTGGTGTTTAATTTGTTTACCTTGTAGTGTTGAAATCATAACATAGCCTAATTCATCAAGTCTTTGCTTATGATTGTGGATAATTAGCTAGTTTTCCATGTTAGTGTGGACATTGTTTTCATGGTAAGCCAGTGTAATACTGCTGATATGTGCTTGCGTTGCATCTACATACATAGGTGGAGCTTGTGGTTATCAAGATGTTCATGGACAATGGTGTAAGCCTGGTAATCCATCTCTCCTTGTTGAAGCTACAAAATTTTGTGAGCAAACCAAGTGACAATTGAAATAGAAGATGCAAGCATGCAACGGTCTTTGCATTTATATACCAAACTATTTGTTCATACATTCATTAAAATAATTTGTTTTGGGACTAATTAATCATATTAATATAAACCTACACAAATGACAGGGTGAAAAGCTGTTTGTGGGCCTTGGATGGAAGGTCTCATATAGAAACTTCCATTTATAGAAATAAATGAAAACTATATTGTTATTTAATTTTTAATTTTTTTTATATATAATTTGGTCATCTCATTTGAAAAGTACAGTTTGGAGAGTTGAAAATGTAATAAGAATTGCAGTGAAAGGCAACAAGTTGAAAATTACGAATCTTATGCTGATAGGAGAATTGGTTCAAGTGATGGGAGGTTTTGAGGGCAAATTACACTTGTAAAGAAGATGAGTTCTCCTTATCTTCTTAATTTTAAATTACAATATGTTTAAGATAGCTTATTTGATAATCTAATTGTAGATTTTAATCACATTTTTATATAATTTGAGACATAGTCCACATGCCAGGAGGAGAAACTTTTTTGAATGATTAGAATACTAGCCATTAAAAGTAAAGAAGAACAAATATAAGTTTAGAAGAACATATAAACTTAAACTAAGTAATAAATACAACTAATTAAAGGGATGCGATGTTTTAACTTATAATCTGGTTTATTATGGCGTATATTGATCCAAATCAATGACAAACATACTTGAAAAACCATTGAAAGTATAAATAAATGCATACATCAATTAAATCAAGCCAAAGCCTACGTCAATACAAGTTAATCCAAAGGATCACTATTATCATAAATATAGTTGCGACATATGATCCAGCAAAACTCCAGCCAAAAGCCACCATGTCGATAATAGATTCACCATCATCGTCTTTCATAACTACTAGAGGTGGTGATATTGCCACATTCGTGCAACTCTTCTTTATTAATGGACCACAAAGATAAAGATTATCTTCAAAATCGCTTTCATTAAAACTCTCAAATTGAGCTTCATTAGGAATGGGTCCCGATAAATTGTTGTGTGCCACATGAAAGACCTCTAAATTATACAGTTGAGTTAGTTGTGAAGGAATTTGGCCACTTAGGTTGTTGTAGGAAAGGTCTAGACTTTCTATCTCTTTCAAATGGGCCAAGCTCTCTGGTATAGGTCCTGATAACAAATTGTAAGATAAATTCAATGCTAAGATTCCTTGGAGTTCTCCAATTTTTGATGGGATTTCACTAGTTAATTCATTGTCTGACAAATCCAATCCAGTAACCATATTAAAAAGATATCCCTTGTAAGACTCTAATCTATTTTTATCGTAAATTCCACTTCAAAGATTATTTCTTGACTTGATGATGCATAAAACCCATCCTCCACAAATGGTTCTAAACGTAAATTATAGGGCAAATCTAGTTCATCAACAGAAATAGCATAACCAGCGCTCGTAGAGATATGGTTACAATCATCCTCTCCTACCATACTCCAACATGTCAAATTAGTAAAACAAGAAGGTATTGATCCATTGAACCTGTTATGTGAAAGATCTAAGAGATGTAGGGTTCTTAATTGACACAATTGGTTAGGAATATGACCTTGTAGGTAATTGCCTGACAAAAGAAGAAAAGAAAGAGTTGAGCGATCATTAAACCAATGGGGATCAATATTCCCAGAATACTTGTTGTCTCTCAAATCAAGCGTAATCAATTTAGAGCTCTCGAACAATGAATTTGGGACCAAGAGAATTCTTTTGCATGTAAAGATAGCTCACCGAAAGATTCAAATCATGTGTTATGGATCCCGATAACCTATTTTCAGAGACATCTAGGCTTTCAAGTCTTTCAAGATTGCTTAGCTGAATAGGAAGAGCACCTTCTAAAAGATTATTTGACATTAAAAGATGAGAAAGACTTGAAAATTTTCCAATCCAATGTGGGATTTGACCAGATACCTTGTTGTTACTGTTATCTAAGAAAAATAAAAAAGTTGCGTTCAAGAGCCCATTTCCAATCTCCCCACTGAAGTTGTTGTTATCCAAGCATAACCACCACAATTGAGTTAGGTTCATATGCCTAGGAAAAATCTGCCCCTGAAATTTGTTATCTGATAGTTTTAGTACCAGTAATGAGATGCAACCATTAACAAAATCATCAGGTAACTCTCCTGAAAAATTATTGCTAGACAAATCCAAAGAACGAAGTCTTTTCATTCTACCTACTGAAGAAGGAATACTGCCTTCTAATAAATTCTTTGACATGTCTATAAATGACAAATTTGGCAAAATTGTACCTATATTATCGAGCAGTTGACCTGTGAAATTGTTGTTAGCAATATTTAGACCATGTAGATTGCATTTCAACTTGGGCACTTGAAGGATCCCTGAGAATGTGTTATTCTTTAAACTTAGCAACTGTAATTTGGTGTTATTTTCTAACAACTAAGCAGGAAATTGTCCAACCAATTTGTTGTTAGAGAGGTCAATATATCTTAGATTGTGATGGTACGAAAGGAAATGAGGCATGGCATCCAAATTGATATTAGAAAGTGACAAAATTTCTACGGATGTGAAATCATCAGTAACAAATGACAACTGCTTCCCACTTAACTGATTGCCTGAAAGATCAAGAGCCTTGAGGGAAGTCAAGTTGCGTAGGCATTTCAAATGGTGACCATCGAAACTATTGAAACTGAGATCCAATGCAGCCAAATTCTTCAATTCACATATTCCTAAAAATGGAATCAAATAGAGAAAATAAAAGGTTAAAGATGGATAGATGTGCAATATTTTATTATGAAGGGAATTTTGGAATCGTATGAGAGAAGAAATTAATAAAATGTTGAAAATAAGAAAAGTATATGCATAATTGACGCCAATTCAATTTACCATTTAAAGATGGATTTGTGTTAATTGAACTCACATTTTGATCCATTAATTTTGAAACGCCTCTACTTGTAGTGCAAAAATATTAAATTAATATATTAAGAGCTTTATAACTGTCTATTTTCAAACTTTTTGATGTGAATTCTGTGTTTGTTTTTTATAGAATATATTGGTAAAATAACTATTTCCCAGCTAAGGTTTGATGAAATGAATGATTTCCATCATTTCAGTTTAAAAAAATCAATTTTTTTACTTATTGGTAAAATTTGCCAATAAATTTTATTAAATTTTTTTATAAAATTATTTTAAAAAACAAAAGAAATATTCTAAAACTAAATAACATATTACTCCCAAAATTTTATTAAATTTTTTTACTCTAATTAATATTGATTTCAATTAAAAATAATAAAAAATATTTTGAAGCCAACGACTAAAACTGTAAATATATATTTTTAAATAATCATTTATCAATAGAAAGATGAAATAAAAATAGAAAGATTCAAAATTGGTATTTAAGTATAATATAATTAAATTAAGGCTTTTAAAATACTAAAGCAGTGTTATAAAAGTATTAAAATAGTAAATAATTAAATTGGTAAGATAATTTTAATTTAATATTTTGATATAAATTTTTTAGATTTGCCCTTTGATTGGGCTGGTCGGGCTTGTAAAACTTATCAATTAGCGGGTCTAAGTATGGCCTATCATGAGAGCATGGTGGGCCACGCCAATGCTGGCTCGAAAGTCTAGTAAGAGTGATTGGAATGAAGGTTGAATTATAAGTTATTCATTTTAACATAAAATAAAGACAACTTTTCGAATTTTTTATTTTGCATACCTAAGGTTTCCAAGGAGTTGTTAATTTGATTATAACGTAGATCCAATACTTGCAAATTTGTCAAATTCATTGGACCTGAACAAATGAATAGAAGAACTACTTGTCAATCAAAAGATAAAATCATAACAAAAAGGTTTAAAATTGATAATTAAGTATAGTATATTTTAAATTAAGGGTTTTAAAATACTAAAAATATCAAGATAATAAATATCCGAATTAGTAAGATAATTTAAATTCAACCATTTGATATAAAATTTTGAGACGTTTATTTTCATTGTCGTTACCTAAAGTAAGAGAGTCACCGCCCATTTCATTAGATCCCATATACAACTCTTCCAACTTTTTCAGATTTATTAAACCTGTAAAAAGAGAGAACTAGATGACAATAAAAAAGATAATAATATCGTATTCATACTCTTTTGAGTTAACTTCATGTATAAATTATTTTATAAATACTAATGAAAATGTTTATAGAACATGTATATAAGACAATTACAAACTTTATCCTATATCTATATATATTATTATTATTATTATTATCTAGTAATATTATATTATGACTCTTATCCAACACTCTAAAGTTTCTCAAATTTTTTTTTTTTTTTAATTTTGCACCAAGCGAAAGCATTAGATTTTAAAATAAAAAAATCACTCTCCAATACCTTATAAAATTAACTTAATTATTTTATTTGAGTCAATTAGAAGAGACAATAAAATACATATAGTTTAAAAAACAATATTTTATGGACTCTTCAACATATATTGAGACATGATACTAGATTGTCACTATATTTATTTTCTAAGTTTGATTGCTTAAAACTCTTCTGATTGCTATTTATCTACATGTTATGCAAACCGTACTTGGAATAAAATTTCAATTGCAAAAGGTGTGATTATTTAGTTTAACAATAATAATAAATTTTACAAAATTTTATACCTTTAGCATTGGCGATTTGATTCCAACGTAAATCCAATATTTTTAAATTTGTCAAATTTGCTAACCCTGCACCAATCAAAAGAGAAATCAGATAGATGGTTTATAGAAAAAAGTTGGATTATTATATCATCTCAAACATTAATTAAATGCCAAAAAGACTTAGTCTCACCTACCAAAATTTAAAAAGTCAAACACTCATCTGTTAACCAAAATTAAGAGTTAACCATTACATGTTAATAGTTAAAAAATTATTTTGTTTTTTTAAATAAAAATTATAAATAATAAATAATAAAACTAAGTTTATAAAAATAATATTATATACTATTAATATAATAATATAAAATTTTTAAAATTAATAAAAATATTAAATTAAATTAAAAAATAAAATAAAATTTAAAAAAGTAACCATCTAGTTAGGTTTTTAGCAACCACAGCCGTTAGTGATGTTGTCGACAGTGGTGGTTATTTAATAAAATTTTTTTAATTTTTTAATTTTTTATTATTATATTAAATTTATATATTATTATTTTATATTAAAATTTATTTTGATATTATATTAATACTTTTTATTAATGATATTTTGATCATTTTATTAAATATGTTGAAAAAATTTAAAAAAATTATTTATAAATAAGTATTTAACTTTTTAAAAATTAAGAGGTGAAATTTTGTCAATTAAAAAAACGTTGAATATGATTAAGTCTTTTAATCTTAATTAAATCTATCAACTATAACTATATGCGGTATTATTATTAAAAGATTCAACATTAGTACTTAAGTATTATATATTTAAATTGAAGGTTTTAATGTTACCTAATGGAGTAAGAAAACCGCTCATTCCATTATAATTCATATACAACTCTTCCAAGCATTTCAAATTTTGTAAACCTGCATCATGATAGAGTTAGATGACTAAATAAGAACTTAAAATATTATTATACATCATTGTTTCTCTCTTTTTTATTTATTTGGACAATCATGTAATTATGAAAATAATAATGTTTCAACCTTTGTATGCTAGTACATACCATTGAACTGCTAATATAAAATATTTATTATATGATTTTAATATTATGTATATAATATACATAATTGATAATTAAATTTTTATTTTTTGTTTGTATGCATTATTTTATATATGCAGGTACTTCTAACCATGCTTTATTTTCTTCCAGTATTTATAGCATAAAATGCAAAAATTTACCAATTTTTAAGTACTTCATACCTAAACTTACTAGAGAAGTGTTGATTTGATTATAACTTAGATCCAATCTCTTCAAGTTTGTCAAATTTGCTAAACTTGCACCAAAAATTTAAATTATATATAATTGATGAAACAAAATTAACTATATATTCTCAAAGATTGGATAATGATATGCATGCTATATGGCTTTTGAAACATGCGAGTGCTTTGAATCAAAGAAAGCAATGCATGTCCGTGATGAAAAAATTAATAGTGATAAATATTTATAGAGAATTAAAATATTTGGGCACTTTAACATTAAGATTTATAAATTTATCTATAACATGAGTAACTATTATCTTATGAATCATGCCGTAATAAGTAAAAGTTTATATTATATACCATCCACACGAAATTTTAATAACTTGGAAAAGAATTTAGGGAAATCAAATCAAATTCAAATAGTATAAATTCATTATAATGTTTTCAAACATGCCAAAAAAATTATTATTAATAACATCTACAAGGAAATTCCTATAATATCAAGAATAAATTTCCATATACCAATTTGATTTGAATTTTTAACTTTGATTATTTAAAATAACTAAAAATCTTCAAGTTTTTCAAATTTGATAAACCTACACACTTAAAAATAAAAATAAAATTTTAAAATCACATAAATACATAAATTTAATTCTAAAAATTTTCATCGAGTAGAAAAAGTATAATTTTCTCCCTCTTTTCTTCTTTTTTAATCTTAAATCAAGAGAAAGAACTAGATTTTATAATCACTCTCCAAAAATATTGTATGATTTAATTAACTTATTTGAACAAATTAGTAGACGCAACAAAATATACTTAGTTTAAAAAGTAAGACTATACTCTTGAATTATCTATATAGACTCTTTAACATATATTGATGAACATTTTAAGTGATTGTTATTTTAAGTTTGTTTATTTAAAACATTTTTTTTTTTTGTTATTTTTGTGCATATTATGCAAACCATACTTGGAATAAAGGCTCAATTTATGACAGCTAATATTATTCATTTTAATAGCAGAAAGAAAATTTTGCAAAATTTTATACTCCACCAACGAAAAAGAGAAATCAAATATAAAAATCAAGTATGTAATTATAGAAAAAAGTTAGCGAGCTATGTATTCTCAAAGATTGGCTGAATCCAAAAGCTAAAGCTGCATGTCAAATTATTATATAAAATAAAGGCTTTAATGTTATTTAAAAATGTAAAAGAACCATTCAGTTCCGTTATAACTCATGTATAACACTTCTAAATTTTTCAAAATTTTAAACCAAAGAGCTAGTTTACTAAATAAGAAATTGAAATATTACTATTTATACTTGTTTTCCTCTTATTTAGTTATTAGAGCCGTTAATTATTCATGAAAATAATAACATTTCAATCTTTGGATACTAGTACCATACAAATGAAATTTTTGTTATGTGATTTTAATTTCATGTATTTAAAATGCATAACTGATAATTAAATTTTAATTTTTGTTTGCCTGTCTTTCTTTTATGTGCGAGAGCATTTTTAATTATACTTTATTCTTTTATACATAAAACACAAAATCTTACGAATTTCTTAATGTTACATACCTAAACTAGCTAAAGAAGTACTGATTTGATTCGAGCTTAAATCCAATTTTTTCAAGTTTATCAAATTTGCTAAACCTGCAAAAAATAAATAAATAAATAAGAAAAAAAAATGAAAGAGTTTGAAAACCAAATGGAAAAAAAAAAAGAAAAAGTAATATATATATATATATATATATATATATGTATGTATGTATGTATGTATAATGCCATTACAAATATAAAATTACAGATATTATATCTCATCAAACTCAAAATTTTAATTATTTGGACGAGACTTAGGAAAACTAACCCAATTCGAAACTTAGAAATTCATTATATTGTTAAAAAACTGTATCTAAAAATTATTATTAACAATATTTACAAGAAAATTCCTCTTATAGCTAGATCAAATTTATATACACCAATTTAATTTGAATTTTTAACTTTGATCATTTAAAATAAACAATTGCTTCATGGTAGATGTCCATTTATATTTGATTATGACTTAAATCCAATACTTTGAAGTTTTTCAAATTCGATAAACCTAATACACAAACATATATATAAATAGAGAGAGAGAGAGAGACAATTTTATAATCATATAAATAAATAAAAATAATCCTAAAATTTTTAGTAAGTAGAAAAAGTAAAATTTTCTAAATAAAGATAAAAATAGTTTATAATTCATTTATAAGAATCTAAATAAGAGATCGACATTAACTATATGTTTTCAAAGATTTTATAACGGTGATTTAAAGTTATACTGATTGAAACTCTAAAATTTTGAACAATAATTTTTACTCAAACAAAATTAAAGAAATCATAATAACATTTCCTCTATTCTAATATTATTAATATATTAATTCACCATAATTAGACTAAAAATATACTCTTTTTTAATCACTTAAACCATAAATCAATCTAATTAATTATAATTATAATTTTTAATATTTATTTACTACTTAAATCTAATTTCGTAATTTTTTTACAAAAATAATTTTTGTGTGTGACATATTTAGAGGTAGATCCAAACTTTCTAGTCTAGTGCTTCAAATAAAACAAAAAAAAGATAAGAAAAAAAACTATGTCAAAATTAATTGCAAATTCTCAAATACCAATGGAGGCCAAATGTACAAGTGTTGTTTTGTTAAGAAATCATTTAATTCAAAATCATATAGAAAATTATTGAAAAATAAGACAAATATGTACATTAAAAGAAAATTTAAATTCAATGACTAAAACTGTAAGTATTTGATATATAAAAAGTTTCAATACTAGTACAAATAGTATTACATATTTAAATTTAAATAAGTTAAACCAATGAATAAAATTACTAAAGTAGTATATACTGTATGATTCCAATATAATAAAATAGTATCCCACTACTAGTTTTCATTGATATTACCTAGCGAAGCAAGAGTGTCACTCATTCCGTTATATCCCATATTAAGCTCTTCCAAGTTTTTCAAATTTTTTAGACTTGTATTAAGAAAGAAAAGAAAAATTATAATATCACTCTTTAACAATTTTTTATTGGCCTCAAACCAACATTAAACCACATACTAATATGTTTGTTATATAATAGAAATATCATATATTTCATTGGTGTAATTGACAACTCATTAAATTTTAAATTTCCTTTGTATGAGTTATGTCATATGTGCAAGAGTATTTCTAATAATACTTGCTTTTTTATTACGATAAATAGAATAAGACTCAAAATTTTGCAAATTTTAAATGCAACGTACCTAAGCTTGCAAGAGAAGTGTTGAATTGATTACCACTTAGATCCAATGTTTTCAAGCTTGTCCAATTGGCTAAACCTGCATCAAAAGATTTAAATGAACAAGATAAAAAAAAAAAAAAAGTTTGAAGACATATACACACACACACACAATGCCATTATAAATATAAAATTACAGATATTATATGTCATCAAACTAAAAATTTTAATTAGTTGGAAGGCACTTTAGGAAAACTAACCCAATCCGAAAATTATAAATTCATTACACTGCTTAAAAAATATGTATCTAAAAAATATTATTAACAATATCTATAAGGAAATTCCTCTTATATCAAGATCAAATTTCTATACACCAATTTAATTTGAATTTTTAACTTTGATTATTTAAAATAAACAATTGTTTCATGGTAGATGTCCATTTATTTGATTATGACTTAAATAGTTGTTCAATTTTGGTAAACCTAATACACAAACATATATATATATATATATAGAGAGAGAGAGAGAGAGAGAGAGAGAGAGAGAGAATTTTATAATCATATAAATAAATAAAAATAATCCTAAAATTTTCAGTAAGTAAAAAAAGTAAAATTTTCTAAATAAAGATAAAAAGAATTTATAATTCATTTATAAGAATCTATAAATGAGAGATCGAGATTAGTCATATATGTTTAAAGATTTTATAACGGTGATTTAAAGTTATACTGGTTGAAACTCTAAAATTTTGAACAATAATTTTTACTCAAACAAAATTAAAGAAATCATAATAACATTTCCTCTATTCTAATATTATTAATATATTAATTCACCATAATTATACTAAAAATATACTCATTTTTAATCACTTAAACCATAAATCAATCTAATTAATTATAATTTTAATTTTAACATTTATTTACTACTTAAATCTAATTTCATAAATTTTTACAAAAATATTTATTTTTGTATGACATATTTAGAGGTAGATCCAAACTTTCTAGTCTAGTGCTTCAAATAAAAAAAAAAAGATTAAAAAAAAAAACTATTTCAAAATTAATTGCAAATTCTCAACTACCAATGGAGGCCAAATGTACGAGCGCTGCTTTGTTAAGAAGTTATTTAATTCAAAATCACATAAAAAATTATAGATAAATAAGATAAATATGTACATTAAAAGAAAATTTAAGTTCAGTGACTAAAACTGTAAGTATTTAATATATAAAAAGTTTCAATATTAGTATAAATAGTATTACATATTTAAATTTAAATTAGTTAAACCAATGAATAAAATTACTAAAGTAGTATATACCGTATGATTCCAATATAATAAAATAGTATCCTACTACTAGTTTTCATTGATATTACCTAGCGAAGCAAGAGTGCCACTCATTCCATTATATCTCATATTAAGTTCTTCCAAGTTTTTCAAATTTTTTAGACCTGTATTAAGAAAGAAAAGAGAAATTAGAATATCACTATTTAACAATTTTTTATTGGCCTCGAGTCAACGACTAAACCACATACTAATATGTTTGTTATATAATAGAAATATCATATATTTCATTGGTGTAATTGACAACTCATTAAATTTTAAATTTCCTTTGTATGAGTTATGTTATATGTGCAAGAGTATTTTTAATGATACTTGCTTTTTTATTACGATAAATAGAATAAGACTCAAAATTTTGCAAATTTTAAATGCAACGTACCTAAGCTTGCAAGAGAAGTGTTGATTTGATTACCACTTAGATCCAATGTTTTCAAGTTTGTCAAATTGGCTAAACCTGCATCAAAAGATTTAAATGAACAAGATAAAATAGAAAAAGAAAAAGAGTTTAAAGACATATACATATATATAAACACACACACAATGCCATTACAAATATAAAATTACAGATATTATATGTGGTCAAACTAAAAATTTTAATTATTTGGAAGGGACCTTAGGAAAACTAACCCAATTCAAAAATTATAAATTCATTACACTGCTTAAAAAATATATCTAAAAAATATTATTAACAATATCTATAAGGAAATTCCTTTTATATCAAGATCAAATTTCTATACACTAATTTAATTTGAATTTTTAACTTTGATTATTTAAAATAAACAATTGCTTCATGGTAGATGTCTATTTATTTAAACTTTGAATTTTTTCAATTTTGATAAACCTTAAAAACACACACACACACACACACACAAAAAAAAGATAAATAAAATTTTATAATCATGTAAGCAAGTAAAGGTAATCATAAAATTTTCAATTAGTAGAAAAAGTAAAATTTTAAAGTTATACCAGTTGAAATTCTAAAATCTTGACCAATAATTTTTACCCAAACAAAATTGAAGGAATCACAATAAGATTTCTTCTACTCTAATATTATTAATATATTAATTCACCATAATTAGACTAAAAATATACTTGTTTTAATCACTTAAACAATAAATCTAATTAATTATGATTATAGTTTTTAATATTTATTTACAAATTAAATCTAATTTCGTAAATTTTTACTAAAATAGATTTTTGTATGATATATTTAGAAGTAGATCCAAACTTTGTTGTCCAGTATTTCGAATAAAAAAAAAAAGATAAGAAAAAATATATTTCAAGATTAATTGCAAATTCTCAAATACCAATGGAGGCCAAATGTATGAGTGTTGCTTTGTTAAGAAATCATTTAATTCATATGAAAATGCTGGTGTAGATACTCTATTTATTCCTACAGTTTTATTCAGCTATAGATGATGTTTTTGGCGAGAATCTAACAAAGAAAGCTCGGATCGCTGCATTTCTATGTTAGATCCCCACACATCAACTATACAACTTACCATTGACAAATAATAGAATTATTAATATAAATATAAGGGTATATTAGTAAATGTGAATATTAAAATTTTATTTAAAAATCGTTAGTTTTAAAAAAAACAAACACATTATGTGTATTATAATCATTAATTGTTTATACTATTAAGTTTAAAAAAAAACAAACAAACAACAAAAACTATGACAAACAATCCCTAAAAATGATTTTATTAACAAATTAAGAAAAGATAATTATTGTTATAAAAATAAATTAAGATTAATTAATTAATTAAATGTTTTACATTTATGCCTTGATTCACCAATTTGAGGCCTTCTCCCATATTATTGCCTTGAAGATTCAAAGTGGCAAGTGAAGTTAGGGTAGTCAAGTGTGATAACAGGGTGGCGTTGAAGTAATTCTGAGTAAGATCTAAGACCTTAAGTTGTTTCAAACTTCTGAAGCCATCATTTGCTGCAAAGATGATGACAATACATTATTGACTCGTTATATTTATTATTTACTCAACATATTTAAGGATTCTCCAAAGAAAATCAATTAATCCTTCTGCAATCCTTTTGACACATCAAAACGCTACTTCTGCAATTAACTAACAAATTAATAAGCAGGTTTTATAATTTAATTAAGGATGTCAATAATGATAAAAAGCTTTTGTATGGCTGAAAAACCGAATGTATACTATGATAATATAAATATTTTTTGTTTGACTGTCACAAAAGTAATTTAGTTTGAGCATGTATTTTAAGCTAACTACTTAATTAATTAATATACATACCTTTCTTCTCATGCCAACCTCCGAAGTAATTCCAAGATAAATCAAGACTTTTCAGCTCTTCAAAAGGATGAAACAAAGACAAATTTAGAGTTGGAAGTCTGTCCAAATTAAGACGTGTGTATTGTCTGGCGGAATCGAGGGACAATTTGATGACACGTCCGGTAGTGGCGTTGCATTGAACTCGCTCCCATTCACAACAATCAGACGCTTTATCATCAACCCATGAGACAAGAATTTCTTCTGTTTCATAATCGCTGACTGATTTTATGAAGGACTTCAATTCTAACAGACCAATCCTCTCTTTCTCCAAGAAACCTGTGAATCCATATGTTTGAAGCAAAACTATTGCAACCAACAATGACAACTTAATTAGCAGCCTTGCCATTTTCTTTTTCTTTGCTCATCACTCTGTGTTCACTCTGCTTTATATGGAACTAAAATTGAAGTCTATCAAAGTTTTGTGGTTTTAGCCATGACAATCTCAATCAATTAGTGGAGTAAATTAGACTAACAATAATTTTAGTTTCTTTGATTATTTAATTTTTCAAAACGTTGATAGAATTATGAAGCTTTTAGATTTCTAATATATAATCAACTCTATAATCATAATTTCCAAAAATATGAAAATAAATTTAAAATACTAATTTAATCATAAAATCCATTAACTTATCTATTATTCCCATAACGAAAAAAATAATTCGTGTATTATCAATAATATAGTGCGTAAGATTATAATCAATCTAACCGTCTAAATCGAGTCTATCATCGAATAATATCATTTGATAGTCTAATTAAACCATATTGGATCATACTAGATTTCTTTTGATCAAACCCTTGATATTGTTGAAATTAAACTTAATATTTACTATATATAAGAATATTTCAAAATTAATTGAGATATACAAATAGTAATCACCCATATGTATCTTTGTATGTGTGTATATATATATATATATATAAAGTCTATAATTTGGCAAGAAAAATAAATTTTATTCACTATAGATTGATCAATCAGACATTGTATAGAGTTACAAAAGCTTAACCTATTTAAAATTAAGTTTTATATTTTGTATAAATTTCAAGTCTCAATCAATTAGTGGGCCAACAATTTTAAAATTAAGTTTTATATGATATATAAATTTCAAATCTCAATCAATTAGTGGGTCAACAACTTTTGTTTGTTTAGTTTACCTAAAATTGAAAGGTCAAATAAGACTCATTAAGTGGAGTAAATAAAATGGCTAATAATTTTAATTTTATTTTTTTTTATCAATCTGTCAAAAGATTAAAAGAAATTATAATCTTAAATTTTTATACAAGTGATACTAAATAGCCCCTCTTTTCAAAAATCAATATTATTAGTAAAACTCATTTTTACATAAAAAGTATCATGAAAATTGAAATGATAGAACAAGTAATTATTGATTTAAGTAGACTCAAATTCATTATAAATATACTTACATTGATTGACTCACACACAAACAAATATATATACTTTTGATCCTTTTAATTAATTTGCCAAATGTTAGCAGAATTTATTAGATATATTAATTACTTGAAATTAAAACATTAAGGTATCCTAAGAGGATTCTGATAATCTTCTTTTAATCCATGAATAACTCAATTATTAATCATTTTAAATCAATTAATATTTAACCCACAATTCAATTACTATTTTAGTCTTAACAATTTCCATCAATTAATGGGCCCCCAAATTAATTTGTTATCATAAATTTGAAAGTTTGGCTAAAGACTTTCACATTTTCCCATTAATAAAAGTTCATTACTATATCAACTTGCAAATGTTGTTTTATGAATTTTGAGGGCATAGGTTCACACTATTGGTGACTCCTCAATTTCACTCTTTGCCCACAAAAATCTCAATCAAATATTGAAATAAAATGAGTGGATAGCAACTTTTCCATCATTTAATTAAGAAAATATTAGTAATCAAATCTTGTTTAAATTACAAAAATGATAATAGTCAATTTTTGTATTTAAATAATGAAAATGTTAATAGTCAAGTCTTTTATAAGAAGACAAACAAGGAAAATGATATAGCAATACACATCTCAATCAATATAATTCTCACAAAAATACTAATAATAGACTTTGGAGTTTACATCGAGAAAATACTAATAGTCAATTCTTTTATTAAAATACAAAAAAGAAAAATGATTTAACAACACATATTTTGGACAATATAATTTATATTAAAATCTTATCGTTTAAATTACCAAATATTAATATTTGACTTTTGCATTTAAATAACCAAATTGTTAGTAGTCAATTCTATTATTAAAATATAGGAAAATAAAATCATGTAACGATACATATCTTAGACAATATAATCTTGTGAGAATAAAAGATGAAATCTAATTTTTTACTTTTGTTATTAAAGGATTTCTTTAATCAACTCATGCTATCAAATCTTGTTATTCAAATCATGATGAGTCATGCGTCTAACTAACAAATGCATTAATAATAAGTATTCTATTAGAAGACAAATCTTGTATTTAAATAATGAAATGATTGATAATCAAAACTTTTATTAAAAGATATAAAAGAAAAATAATGTATCAATACATATATTAAACAATATAATCTTGTAGGAACAAATATGAGTTTTTTACTTTGTAACAAAAAGAGAAAAAAAAACAAGAGAGTTATAAATATTTCTTCAGACTAAGGTTTTTATGAGCTTGATGCACACCTAATTAATATTCAACTAATATGGAATAACTAATATAAAAAAACGTACGACATATAAATTTAAACTAAGTCATATACGTGACTAATTAAAGGGATATATCTTTTAACTTGAAATTTTACTTTTTTTGTGTTTATCATTTTTCATTAAGGTAATTATATTAAGTCAAGTGACTTATGGTTAAACCTCTTTAAAAAAATCCTTGATATTTTGGAAATTAGACTTAGTAGTGACTATATACAAAAATATTTCAAAATAATTTGTCATACACAAATGGTAATCTCCAATACACATCTCTCTCTCTCTCTCTCTCTCTCTCTCTCTGTATATATATATATATATACATAAAATATAATTTGGCTAGAAAATATAAATGTATTTACTAAAAATTTATCAGTCAAACTCAGTAAAGAGTAAAACAAGAGCTTAACCTATTTAAAATAAGTTTTTTTTTTTTTTTTTTTACTTACCAAAAAAAAAAAATAAGTTTTATTCATAAATTTCAAGTATCAATCAATTATTGGTCCAACAATTTTTGTTTATTTAGTTTACTTCAATTTTGACAGGTTAAATATCGACTTACTAAGTAATATTAAATAAAAATACTTTTTTCTTTTATTTTTTAAATAAAATTATATAGAAGAACTAAACTAACATCTCTGTAAAAAATAGTGCTTTCAATCATTTATAAAATTATTAAGTAGAGTATATAGAATGACTATTAATTTTAAAATTTTCTAATTAATGTGTAAAAATATTAAAAAAAATTAGTAGTATTTTAAAATTTGGTACAAGTTATACTAAATAGTCCCTAGGTGGTTCACAATACGATAGCTGAGAAATAAGAAAGGAGAATCAAAAGAAAAGATGATAAATAAAGAAAAAAAATATATCGAGTAGTTAGGATGAAAAAAATGTAAAGTGAAAAAAAATTATTTTATTGTAAAAATTAATGTTCGACTTTGATGTACGAGTGAGAAAATGAAATTTTCAAACTTGAGAAATGGAAATTTTCATTTCATCAAAGTTCAGGTGGGACAGAGTCATTGCCTTTTTCACATAAATGAAATTTTATTATTCATTATCAAATTGATTTATAAACCTCTAGTTAATAGATTCATTATGGGTTACGTGTCCATTTCATTATTTTGATTAGAAAAATTTCAATCAAACAATAAAATAAATTGAATGACATTGATACTATTTCTCGTTATAAATTAATATACGTAATTTAGAGTCTTTCGTAAGATAAATTATACTAATAATGATTAAAATATAAAAAGATTTAATTGGGTTTGCTACAGATTATTATAGTGTCTCACTTGTCGTATGTTTCTACAATATTTAATGCCTAATCTACCCCTTACGATATTTCCTTCTCAGAAAATTAAGTTTTATGTAAAATTTTCAAATCTAAATTAATTAATGGGCCAGCAATTTTTGTTTGTTTAGTTTATCTGAAATTGAAAGGTCAAATGATCAACTTATTAAGTGGAGTAAATGAAACGGCGAATAAATAAATTAAAATAGTAAATTCAATTATCAACAATAAGACAAACGTGAAAAAAGATATATTAATAATATGTTTGTCCTATTGACAGAAAAAGAAAGCCTTTCATAATTGAAGGGCTTTGAAATTTCAACATAAATTTGTTTTATTGAAAGGCTTCCAAATGTTGAAATTTCAACATATATTTGTTCATTTCATTCTTTTGGTCATGGAAACCTTAATCAATTAATGAAATTAATGGAAGGTGAAAAAATATATATATTAATACAAATATGGGCAATAAATATTTCTTATTGACTGAAAAAGAAAAATTTTTGTAATTGAAAGGCTTCTAAATGTTGAAATTTCAACATATATTGAAACAAATTTAATAAATAAATATCATGAATATATATAATTTATAAAAATAATGATAGCGAAATCTTTTAAAAAGTACAAAATTATAATTTCACTATAATCTGTTTACAATAAAGTAATTTTTGACAATTAAATAAAAAATAAAAATGAATATATATATATAAATTAATGTTGAATAAATTAACAGAATAAATGCAATTTCTAACAATAAAACAAAAGTGAAAAAAGATATATTAATATATTTGTCATATTGATAGAAAATTGAAGCCCTTTCGTAACTGAAGGGCTTCAAAATGTTGAAATTTTAATAAATATTTATTCTAATGATAGAAAAAGATAATCTTTTCGTAATTGAATGGCTTTTAAATATTGAAACTTTAACATATATTTGTCTTATTGAAAAGCTTCCAAATGTTGGAATTTCAACATCTGTTTGCCTATTTTATTCTTTTGGTCATAGAAACCTAAAATTAATTGAATGGCTAGCAATTTATTATCCTTTAATTTGAGATAAGATAATGTTAGTCTTGCATTGAATAAAGAAAGAGTCAATAGTCAAGTCTTTTACTAAAAGACATGAGAAAAATAATATAACAACGCACATATTTAGACAATATAATTTTGTATTAAAAATTTTATCATTCAAATTATGAAAATATTTTAATAATCAAGTTTTATGATTAAATAATTAAGGTGTTAATAGTTAAGTCTTTTATTTAAAAATAAAGAGAGAAAATAATATACCGATTCATATCTTGAACAACGTCGTATTGTATTCAAAATTTTATCGTTTAAATTACGAAAATGTTTTAATAGTCAAGTCTTGCATTTAAATTATAAAAGTGTTGATAGTCAAAGGTTTTATTAAGAGACAAATAAGGAAAACGACATAACAACACATGTCTTAGATAACATTATCTTATATTCAAAACTTTATCGTTTAAAATACGAAAAAAATTTTATAGTCAAGTCTTGCATTTAATTAATGAGAATGTTCATAGTTAAGTCTTTGATTACTTAATTTTTCAAAACATTGACAAAATTGTGACGCTTTTAGATTTCTAATATATAATCAACTCTACAATCATAATTTCCAAAAATATGAAAATAAATTTGAAATACTAATTCAATCATAAAATACATTAACTTATCTGTTATACCCTTAATGAAAAAATAATTCTTGTATTATTAATAATATATTGCATAAGATTATGATAGATTTGACAATCTAGATCGAGTCTACCATTGAATAGTATAGTTTGATAGTCTAATTAAAACATATTAAATCATACTAGATAGTGTCGGATTTGATAGTCTAACACATTCTTGCTTATTTTGTCTTTATCAATTTTTATTAAGGGTAATTATGTCAAGTCATGTGATTTACGGGTAAATCTCTTTTAAACAAATCCTTTATATTTTTTAAAGTAAACTTAGTACTTACTATATGTAAGAATATTTCAAAATTAATTGAGATATACAAAAATGGTAATCACCTATATATATATCTCTCTCTCTCTCTCTCTCTCTCTGTATATATATAAAATTGGGCAAGGAAAATAAATTTTATTCACTAAAGATTGATCAATCAAACATAATAAAGAGTTAACAAAAGCTTAACCTATTTAAAATTAAGTTTCATATTATGTATGAATTTCAAATCTCAATCAATTAGTGGGCCAACAATTTTTGTTTGTTTAGTTTACTTGAAATTAAAATGTCAAATGAGACTTACTAAGTAGAGTAAATACAACGGCCAATAACTTTATTTTATTTTTTTTTATCAATCTACCAATAGATTAAAAAAAATTATTATTTCAAATTTTTATACCACTGGTACTAAATAGCCCCTCTTTTCAAAAATCTATATTATTAGTATAACTCATTTTTACCTAAAAAGTATCATGAAAATTGAAATAATAGAATAAGTATTAAGTATACGTAAATTCATTATAAATATACTCACATTGATTGACTCACACAGAAACGAATATATATTCTTTAAATCTTTTTAACTAATTTGCCAAATATTAGCATAATGTGTTATATATATTAATTACTTGAAATTAAAACATTAAGATATTATAAGAGGATTCTAATAATTTTTTAATCCATTAATGACTCAATTATAAATCAATTAACATTTAACCCACAATACAAGTACTATTTTGCTCTTAACAATTTCCATCAATTAATGGGCCACCAAATTAATTTGTTATCATAAATTTGAAAGCTTGGCATTAATAAAATTTTATCACTTTGTATCAACATGGTCATAGGTTCACACTATTGGCGACTCGTCAATTTTACTTTTTGGCCATAAATATCTCAATCAAATAATGGAATAAAATGAATGGCTAGCAACTTTTCCATCATTTAATTGAGAAAATATTAGTAATCAAATCTTGTTTAAATTACAAAAATGTTAATAGTCAATTTTTATATTTAAATAATGAAAATGTTAATAGACAAGTCTTTTATAAAAAGAGAAAGGGAAAAATGATATAGCAATATATATCTTAGACAATATAATTTTTATTTAAATTTTATCTTAAATTACGAAAATGCTAATAATAGACTTTAGAGTTCACATCAAGAAAATAATAATAGTCAAGTCTCTTATTAAAATACAAAAAAAAAAAAAAGTGATTTAACAGCACATATTTTAGACAATATAATTTTATATTAAAATTTTGTCGTTTAAATTACGAAATATTAACATTTGACTTTTGTATATAAATAACCAAATTGTTAGTAGTCAAGTCTATTATTAAAATATAGGAAAACACAATCATATAACAATACATATCTTAGACAATATAATTTTGTGGGAATTTTTTTTTTTTTTTTTGATAGATACTAATAAAAGGGATATATCTTTTAACTTGAAATTTCACCTTTTTTGTGTTAATTATTTTTCATTAAGGTAATTATGTTAAGTCAAGTGACTTATGGCTAAACCTCCTTTGAAAAAATCTTTGATATTTTGGAAATTAGACTTAGTAGTGACTATATACAAGAATATTTCAAAATTAATTGCCATGCACAAACAGTAATCTCCAATACACATCTCTCTCTCTCTCTCTCTCTATATATGTACATATATTATAATTTGGCTAGAAAATATAATTTTATTCACTAAAAATTTAACAATCAAACTTAGTAAAGAGTAAAACAAGAGCTTAACCTATTTAAAATAAGTTTTATTCATAAATTTCAATATCAATCAATTATTGGTATAACAATTTTTGTTTGTTTAGTTTACCTCAATTTTGAAAGGTCAGAGATCGACTTACTAAATAATATTAAATAAAAATACTTTTCTCTTTTATTTTTTAAATAAAATTATATAGAAGAACTAAACTGACATCTCTGTAAAATATAATACTTTGATCATTTATAAAATTATTAAGTAGAGTATATATAATGGCTGTTAATTTTAAAATTTTCTAATTAATGTGTCAAAATATTAAAAGAAATTAGTCGTTTATTAAAATTTTGTACAAGTTATACTAAATAGCCCCTAGGTGGTTTACAAAACGATAGTTGAGAAAAAAGAAAGGAGAATCAAAAGAAAAAATGAGAAAATAAGGAGAAAAAAAATATATAGAGTAGTTAGGATGAAAATAAAATTTGTTTGCATTGTAAAGGGTGTAAATAATATTAATTGTATTACATGTTGTGTAAAGTAAAAAATATATACATATTTTATTGTAAAAATTAATGTTTGACTTTGATATAGAGTGAGAGAATGAAAATTTCAAATTTAAGAGACGAAAAATTTAATTTCATCAAATTTTGGATGGGAAATAGTTATTGATTTTTTTCTCATAAATGAAATTCTATTACTTATTATCAAATTGATTTATAACCCTCGAGATGATAGATTCATTGTGAGTTATATGTCCATTTCATTAATTTGGTCACAAAAATCTCAATCAAACAATAAAATAAATTAAATGGTGTTAATACTATTTTTCGATACAAACTAATATACATAATTTAGAGTCTTTTATAAGATAAATTACACTAACAATGATTAGAATATGAAAAAATTTCATTAAGTTTGTTATAAGTTATTATACTATCTCCTTTGTCGTGTGTTTCTATAATGTTTAGTGTCTAATCTACCACTTATGGTATTTCCTTCTCGGAAAATTAAATTTTATGTAAAATTTTCAAATCTCAATCAATTAATGGGCCAACAATTTTCTTTGTTTAGTTTACCTGAAATTGAAAGGTCAAATGATCAACTTATTAAATGGAGTAAATACAACGGCGAATAATTTTTTATTTTATAAATATGTCAAAAGATTAAAAGAAATTATTATTATTTTAAATTTTTATGCATGTGATACTAAATTGCCCCTCCTTTCAATCTATATTATTATTAGTATCATGAAATGATATAACAAGTAATTATTGATTTTAGTAATTACAATTTACAAATAAATTTACATTGATTACTCACACACAAAGATATATACATTTCAAATTTTTTTAGTTAATTTGCCAAATATGAGCAGAATTTATTATATATTAATTATTTGAAATTAAAACATCAAAATATTATAAGAGGATTCTGATAATCTTTTAATCCATGTAAATTGTGTTTTTAAAGTGTAATGACAATCTCAACAATTAAATAATAGAATTTAAAAACTATTAAATATTGGCTTTTTATTATATGAATATGATAGTTATGGAACCTTTTACCAAGACAAAGGGGAACAAAGATACGTTAATATTAATATGGGCATTAAATACAAATTTTTTTGACTGAAAGAGAAAGGCATCACGTAATTAAAGGGCACCTACATATTGAAATTTCAGCATATATCGAGACAATTTTGATTAAAAAATATCATAAACTTGGGGTAATGGATTCTTTATGGGTCACTTTGTCTATTTCATTCTTTTGACCATGAAAACCTCAATCAAATAATGAAATAAATTAAATTATTAGCAGTTTTTCATCCTTTAATTTAACATAAGATTAGTAATCAAATTTTGTCATTCAAATTATGACGAGTCCTGAATTTAAATAACAAATATGTCAATAATAAATATTTTATTAAAAGACAAAGAAATAAAATAATATATTGATATATATCTTAGATAATTTAATATAATCTTATATTTAAATCTTGTTCTAATTATGAAAAGATTGATAGTCAAAACTTTTATTAAAGACAGAGAAGAAAATAACATATTAATACATATCTTAGATAATGACAATATGCTTACATGTTAATTGTGTTTACACAGTATAATCACAATTTCAATAATTAAGTAATAGACTTTAAGAACCACCAAGTATTGGTAGTTTGTTATATGAGCATGATAGCTATAGTCTTTTACTAAGACAAAGTTGAAGAAAAATATATTAATATAAATATGGGCAATAAATATTTGTCAAGGACGGAAAAAGAAAGACTTTTTGTAATTGAAAGACTTTTATACGATGAAATTTCAACATATATTCAGACAAATTTGATAAATAAATATCATGAGTGTATAAAATTTATAAAAATATTAATAGCCAAATCTTTTAAAAGACACAAAATGATAATTTCAATAGATTCTATTTATAATAACACAATTTTTGGCAATTAAAGGGAAAACTGAAAATTATAAGTAGTTCAATTTATAAATTGAGTATAATCAATGGACACTAAATAAATTAAAATAGTACATTCAATTTCCAACAATAAGACAAACGTGAAAAAGATATATTAATAATATGTTTGTCTTATTGACAGAAAAAAAAAAAAAACCCTTTTATAATTGAAGGGCTTTGAAATTTCAACATAAATTTGTTTTCTTAAAAGGCTTCCAAATGTTGAAATTTCAATATATATTTGTTCTTTTCATTCTTTTGATCATAGAAACCTTAATTAATTAATGAAATTAATGGAAGGTGAAGAAAAATATATTAGTACAAATAGGGGCAATAAATATTTCTTATTGACCGAAAAAGAAAAAATTTTTGTAATTGAAAGGCTTCTAAATGTTGAAATTTCAACATATATTGAAACAAATTTAATAAATAAATATCATGAATATATATAATTTATAAAAATAATGCTAGCAAAATCTTTTAAAAAGTACAAAATGATAATTTCACTATAATCTGCTTACAATAAAGTAATTTTTGACAATTAAAGGAAAAAATAAAAAATATATATATATATATAAATTAACGTTGAATAAATTGACAGAATAAATGCAATTTCCAACAATAAAACAAAAATGGAAAAAGATATATTAATATATTTGTCCTATTAATAGAAAAATAAAAGCCTTTCGTAACTGAAGGGCTTTAAAATATTAAAAATTTTAATATATATTTATTCTAATGATAGAAAAAGACAATCTTTTCGTAATTGAAGGACTTTCAAATATTGAAATTTTAACATATAAACGTCTTATTGAAAAGCTTCCAAATGTTGAAATTTCAACATGTATTTGTCTATTTCATTCTTTTGGTCATAAAAACCTAATATTAATTGAATGGCTAGCAATTTCTTATCCTTTAATTTGAGATAAGATAATGTTAGTCTTACATTGAATAAAGAAATAGTCAATAGTTAAGTCTTTTGCTAAAAGACATAAGAAAAATAATATAACAATGCACATATTTAGACAATATAATTTTGTATTAAAAATCTTATCAAACTATGAGAATATTTTAATAATCAAGTTTTACAATTAAATAATTAAGGGGTTAATAGTTAAATCTTTTATTAAAAAATAAAAAGAGAAAATGATATAACGATACATATTTTAAACAACGTTATATTGTATTCAAAATCTTATCGTTTAAATTACAAATATCCTTTAATAGTCAAGTCTTGCATTTAAATAATAAAAGTGTTGATAGTCAAAGGTTTTATTAAGAGACAAATAAAGCAAACGACATAACAACACATATCTTAGATAACATTATCTTATATTCAAAATCTTATCGTTTAAATTACGAAAAAAATTTTATAGTCAAGTCTTGCATTTAATTAATGAAAACGTTCATAGTTAAGTCTTTCATTAAAAGATGGAGAAAAAAAATGATATATCAATACATATTTTGAAAAACATAATATTAGAGAAATTAATTAATATAATCCTTTTTTAACCTATCAAACAAAATTATCTTCTTTTTTTTTTTTAAATTAAACAAAGCTAGCCTTTTTTGGTGCATGCCCAACCACCCATGTCACACATACCATGCATACTCATTGATATTGAATTGAATCAAAATTGTTTTAAAATTACAAAAGTACCCTTGGTACATAAAGGGTAGGGTGCACAGGTGGTAAACAATTGCTTACTACCCACGTCATAAGACACTATTTTCATCCCAAAATTTGACAAAAATCATTCATATTTTCGACATCTTTTGATGAATCCCAATGACTAAATTAGAATAAATGTTAGTAAATCAATTCTAAGCATCATAAAGTAGAGATTTAATTTATGATGTGTTGATTTAAAGCTTTTTCGAGTGTTAGAATATACAAATATATTTTGGTTTATAAACTTTATTTTTTTATGATTTTAGATGAAATTCGTTGACAGATATTTATTAAAGTATGTGAAAAACATGTTAGAGTTGAATGAGGTTGTTCAACCGTCACCTGTGGTTTGCAATAACTACCTGCATTATGCATAGTGGTCAAAGGTGGCGATGGAGGTGTATTTGTTAGTTTTTAAAAGCTTGGATTTGGGGGATTTTCTTAGTTTTCATAACAATGGGGAGCTTTTGGAAATTTATAGTGTCGATAGAATAGGGTTTTTAAGAAACACATCTTGAGACAATATAATCTTGTATTCAATGTTTTATCATTTAATTATGAGAATGTTTTAATTGTAGAATCTTGCATTTAAATAATGAAAATGATAATAGTTAAATTTTTTATTAAAAAATGGAGAAAGAAAATGATATATCAATATATACCTTGAAAAACATAATATTATATTCAAATCTTGTTGTTTAAATTATGAAAATATTTAATAATTGAGTTTTGTATTTAAACAAATATTAATAGTTAAATCTTTTATTAAAAAATAGAGAAGGAAAATGATTATATATATATATATATTTATATACTTCAACAAAACAAAGATAAAAATGTTGCTTAAGTCACACTATTGATTCATAAATTCATAAAAATATCAAGCCTAAAAAAATAATTACGTTTGAGATTTCAGTTTACCATCAAACATAAATAATAAGCTTATTATATATAATCTGATTATATTATCAAATTCAAGTAAATAAAATGAATCATAAAAGAGTGTTTAATTCGAAATAATACGTGATTATCCTAATAATCTATCTTTTATTACTACTATTGTCTTGTTTAGTTTATCAAGTAGTAACAAATTTCATTTATCTTTTATTAAATAATATAAAAGATAATATGATTATCATTTCCAATTTAAGGTTTAAGGTTTAAAATTATTAAAGTAATCTTAATTTTATTGTAATACCCCGCCTGCTATATATTACTGTAGACTTTTTTTTTTTTTATATATATATATAAATATATATATCCTTAATATATAGTAGTAGGTACTACTCTGACTGCTTACTGAAATTGTGTGGAAGCTGGTTTATAAATCTGTGATGAGAAACTAAAATCCACTGTACAGTATCCTGAAATAAAACTCATGTTTATAAAATAATAATAATATCTGGAAACATAAAAGATACTGTACAATCCGAATGCATGAGCAATCTAAAGCATGCGAGCCACAAACATGCTATCTGCTGAAACTAAATATATATACATACATATATATCTGAAAACTCGAGTGAAAACCTGCTCAAGCCATATCCCACGCACCAGTCATTTCTCGTGCACCAAGCTCAGCTCCCCGAAACACCAACCTGCAAAACAGGAAACTAAGGAGAATGAGTGACAAGTCACTCAGTAAGCATCTCCTACCTCTACCTTCGGGTAGGCTGTAGACTAGGCTGCGGCTGACTAACTACTATCTAGGCGAACTTAACTAAGTTCCTGATAGCCTAATAGCTTCTTCTAATCCTCTTGCTTTTCTTAATGATTTCTACGTTCTATTAAGATTAGCTGAATTCTTTTATTTCTTTATTTCTAATGTACACCGTGCAGCTAAATCTTTCTTTTATTTCTTATCTTACATGATTCTGGTCTTACTGTTTGTATGTTCTGTCATGCCATGTACTATGTATCATGGTATGCTGAAATCATGCTATTTGTCCTTGGGCCTGTTTACTGAAAACATGTTTTTGAAAACTGATATTAGGATCTGAAGATCCAAAACACTGAAAAGTTGAATAAAACTATTTCTGAAATCTCTGTATCCGAAGATACCTGCTATGCTGATCAGACTAATGAAAACAGGGATTTGACATCCTGGCCAAGTGGGCTAAACCATACCAGCGAAGTGCTAGTAAGCTGAAATGTCCTACCATACCAGTCTCCGGACCAGTAAGCTAAAATCTAACCAATCTGACCGAAGTTAGAAAACTGAAATCCCACAGATGCCCCCGTCGAATTCACTCTTAATAATTGACTCGGATATCGAGTCCTGAATGCTGAAAACTGATGCAAATGGATCACTTGATCCTTTTTTTGAAAACACTGTTTAACATGCTATGCTAAATGATGTTATTCATGCATGTTATCTTTTAAATTCTTTTTTCTTCCTGATTACAGTCTTTCTTACTGTTTTCCTGTTTCTATCTCTTTCTGTTTTTTGTTTTTTGTTTTCTATTTTCTTTTACTGTTTTCTGTTTTCTAATCGTAACCTATCATTAGATTACGCTGCTTAGGTCTATTGATTAGTTTCTTGTTCTGTTGTGAGATCAAAATGTGATTCTGAAAAATATCTCTCTTTTTCTCTTTTCTTTCTTCTTTTTTCTTTCTTGTTATTGAAATTCTGCTTATTTCTTTTCTTTTTCTCATTTTCTTCTCATTTGCTAAGGCACACGGGCGTGCAGGATCGGACGCAGGGCGTGCATGCGAGTGCACCGGTCGTGTGCCCGTCGTGCAGCCCAACCATGCAAGCTTCTGGAATTCTGGCTAAAAACTCACTCTTGACTCACGCACGGTCGTGACCCTCAGGCGCACAGGCGTGACCCCTCTCAAAAGCTGATCGTGCATGGCTCGCATGCACGACTGTGACCTTGCTCAAAACCAGAATGCACGGGCGTACGCGCACGAACGCACGGGCGTGCATCCAGCCCCTTTCGACACCCACGATCGAAATCCGTAAGATCACCCCAAATCTCAACCCAAAACTCATCACATTTTCAATCAAACATACTAGCATGCAACATACACTGCTAATAAGCTACAAACATGCATCAATCACTAAAAACACCCAACCAAGGAAACACAAATCCAAGGAAAATGGGAAGAAGGTAAGGGAATACTTACCTAGAGCTGCTAAGATCTTCTATCTCTCTATCCTCGGTTGAATCTTAGCTGGAATGGCTGCTAAAGTTGGCTAATCTCTCCCTTAAAAGGCTAGGGTTTCCTGGAGAGAAAAGAAAAGGGAAAAACTGACTGAAACAAACGGAAGAAAACATTGGTTTATATACCAGCAGGCATGCACGGGCATGCGGCAAATATGCACGGCGTGCATAGCGAGAAAAGGATGCACGGGCGTGCGCACACAAACGCACGGTCATGCTCCTTCCATAAGCTGCATATAAAGCCAACAAAAGACAATTCTACCCTCCTATTTCACTGAAACATATTTCTAACTAAGAAATCTCTCTTCTAACCCCGATTCAAGGCCTAAAAATGACCATTCTAACCTCGGGCTGTTACATTTATCATTTCGGGTTTATAACCCATAATAATAGAAAAATATTGGTCGGACCACTATCTTTCGTCCAACTATATTGAAATAGATAAAAATTTTGGTTGCCATAAACTCTAAACAAAACTTACATTTTTTTTTCTTATTAAAATTATGAATTTAGTAATAAACCTTAAATAAAACCTGTGGTTTGCTGTCAAATCTATGTTTTGACAGGAAACTATAAGGTTTATGTTGAGTTTATATTAACCATATTTGACATCTATTTCAATGTAAATTATCCAACAAACAAATCTATTTCAACAACAAATTTACTCAACAAACTTAGTTGAACTTTAAAACCTAAACCCTTTTTAACACATTCCTCCCCTCCCTCTTATCTATAGGCATTTCATAACAGGTAGGTAAGACACTTGATCTTACTCTGGTGTCTTTCACAACAATTAGATAACAAGATTTGAAAATTTAATATCATGTAAATACAATAAGAGAAAGAAATTAATATATTCTCCGAAGAATACATGCCTAAGGTATTCAGAAATCACAACGATGGAAAATGGAATGGCTACTCAAAATTTAGTCCAAGTCCAAAAAAATAAATTATAGGCATATTCTGTATAAGTATAAAACCAAAATTAAAGAGGGATGTATCTCCCATTTCGCCATCTAACTTTCCCTGAACATATCTTTCATTTTATTGGACAAAAGTATTATAATATAATTTTACCTAGTACCACTAAGAACACCTGGCTAGCCCTTCCGCAGATCCATAGAGATTTCCATAGCTCCCAGGTTTCTTCTATCAAACCAGGGATATGATTTCAAAGATAAGCAAATTAAGAATCGAAAATACAAAAATGCACATTCAACTATCTCCTGCTCACTGTCTTTGCCTTCCTAAGATCAGCAAGCTCCTCAACAAGCTTTCTCTCTTCACTGCTCAATCTTTTTGGGATTTCAACTTGCACGCGTACCAACTGATCTCCTCTCATGTTGCTTTTATTTAATACTGGAACCCCTTTCCTTGCCATAACAAGAGTTGTGTTCGGCTGAGTCCCAGCTGGGATCTTCAAATCAACCATGCCATCCACTATCGAGACCTTGATTGTAGTCCCCAAAATGGCATCTATATATGAAACTTTGCAGGTGTAAAGAACGTTGGTGTCGTCACGTTTTAGTACAGGGTCTGGAATGACATCAATCACAACAAAGAGCTCACCAGGAGATCCACCTCTTCTTCCAGCATTCCCTTCACCATGGACCCTTAAGCGGCTACCAGTGTCCACACCAGCTGGAACTTTCAGACTGATGCGTTTGGTTCTCCTCACACGTCCATCCCCAGAACATGTGTTGCACGGAGTAAACACTTCCCCAGTCCCATTACATGAGGAGCAGGTCATTACCTGCTGGAAGACACCTAAAGGAGTCCTTGCTGATGAGACAACTTGCCCTTGCCCACCACAGGTTGTACATTTAGATGGCTTTGTACCTGGTTTTGCTCCGGAACCATCACAAGTCCCACAACTCTCAAGGCGTGTTACCTCAATCTCTTTTTCAACTCCAAAAACAGCTTCCTTAAAATTTATGACAAGGCTGTAATATTCATCTTGTCCATCAACTGCTCTGCTCCTGGAGGCTCTGCCCCCCATACCACCCATTCCGCCCATACCACCCATGCCCTCAAATAGTGACTCATACAAATCAAAAGGATTGCTGAAATCCTGAAATAGTCAAATAAATTGCAACCATGAGAAGCAAGTGTTGAACGTAACCATATAAATCATGTATTCTGAAACAAATGGTCTTATTCAGAATCAGCAGAATTTAACTTATTGCCCATACCAGCACCTTTAAGTCCAGCCTCTCCATACCTGTCATATAGGGATCGTTTTTCATCATCTGACAAGACCTGCAGTAAGAACAACTTCATCAGTTGAAAAACTCAAAACACTTACATCATAAACCCCCGCTTGACCACAAATAACAAACTAAAATAACCCTGACTCAACTATTTACCTCATATGCGTTGCTTATTTCTTTGAATTTCTGTTCTGCGCCAGGTTCTCTGCATGGATATTAGAACAATTCCAAATAAGTAAAATTAATGACATGAGTTCCAGATTTATACAGACAATGGAACTAGCAAAGCAAGCTAAGACTACTGGTGTTGCAAGCAGTAAAACAGGACAGATTAGAATAATGTACGAACTCACTTGTTCACATCTGGGTGGTAATTCCTAGCAAGCTTCCGATAGGCTGAAAAATGGAAAAGAATATAAGAGCAAGTTAATATTAATTGAACAAATATAAGAGGTCTTATCAGAGCTGTTGATTAAAGTACCTTTGGCAGCTCAGTCACCGAGGAAATACAAAGGTAGAAACGACAAAAGCAACCAAGTATATAATTCACAAAGAGAGGATTTTTCCAACAAGGTAAAACAGTCATCATATAAAGTAAAACAGCAAAGAGCAAGTGATGTAGGACATATGAGAAGGATGCAAAAGGCTATTTACTCCTTGTCTCTCAATTTTATAGAATTGAGTTGTCTTAGTCAAATTAAACATTTATTTTATTGTTTTGTTAGAATAAGAATTCTCAGAAAAACATGTTGAATAGGATTTGATTTCTTAAGACTATGAATAAAGGGTTCTAACACTGATATCCGTGGTTTATGAATAAATATGAATATTAGTTTTTCCTGATAGATTATTGGTATCTCTCTTACATATCATGGAATTCTCCTCTTTCAAGCTGTTAAACCTAATCTATTCTTCGTATTCTCTCTAATTCTTCTATTTCTGTTTCCAGTTCTCTATCACCAAGGCTCTTCTATATGTTTAGATCTCTTAAAATACTCACACTAATCTACAAGTTTAAATACTGTTTTTGCAAGGACAGAGTTGGTAGGGTCTGAACAAGGAAGAGAACGTTTCTTTGGAATTAATTTTGGATAATTTCATGTTCCCACCGAGATGATGCTATTTTATATATATCCAATACCTAAAGAACAGCAGAGAAACAAATCACTCCATAATGTTCCTCCAATCATCCAACAGAAAAAAGTTCAGACATTTCCAACAGCATAAATGCGATGTTATTTCCAAATATATACACCTCTACTACTATTGATTGTTTCTTAATCAGGATTCCAAGGAAATTAAATTATAAAGTGGCCCAAGTATTATATCCAAAAAAGAATCCGTTTTCAGTACTCTGTTTCAGACCAATTTTTTATCTTTCAGTTCAACCTATTTTTAAATCAAAATTCTACAGCTCACTCAATGCGTGTTAGATGCTCTTCTATGGCTATGGCGCTTCTAGAACATTTTAGAGTTTTTCCCAGTGCTGACAACACTGAGAGACACAAAAGCGCAGGTAGTTTCACCCTTTCCATATGCTGAAAACAAGATAAAAGGAAATATTGAGAATCACAAATGATTCATTACCAGTATCAGCCACCAAGCCGACCATTTTGGCACTGCCAAACCAGAAAAGAGAAGTTATATTCTAGCATAATATAACTTGGATGGTAACTAAAGTAGAAAAAAGTATTACCCATGGCAATTGGATGCCCTTGCCCTTAGGAAGTGATACTCACGACTTTGTTCCTTTACCCATGGCAAATACATTTCTAAGTTCAGTTGCTAACTCATGATATAGAATATGGATGGTCTCAAAGTTGCGCTTCTTCTCCCCTTTTCTTGGCTGATCCAATATGAGCTTAATTCCTTCCTCGAGCAACTATGACACGGCGAGATCAAGAAAGTTGTACGTCATGAAGATTGAAATAAAGAAACGAGAGGGCTAGATTCAAAAGGATTGGTAATAAGATGTGAAACCCTGAGTTTTGAGTAGATTGTTGACCATGGTCTAAAGATGGAAATGTAAATACAGGGCTAAATTTTCATCAACTTTTTTTTATTCAATTGTTAAATAGCTGAACTTAGAGATTTAAGTGTGGATGAGTTCTAATTCTGGTTGGATATTACAATTTTGAATATGTGTTTATTTATTTTGGGTGAGTTTTGGGGCTCCAGGGAAATATATTTGAGTAAAGATATTAATTTGAGATTTTTGTGGAATGCAATTGTTTTCGTTAGCCCAATAAAACCTATGTTTCTTAATAAAAAAAATCAAAAAATTTGACCCATTAAAAAAAAAATCACTGTAATATTTCCAAGTTCCATCTATTGCTATCTCATTGTTTCCAGAAAACTTCGCAGGCAGACAATGTTTAAAAAAAAAAAAAAAAAAAAAAAAGAGGTAAACCATGATAGCAAAGTATCGCTCTTCTTATAACCCCAATCATAGTTGAAAATTTAGTTAGATCAGAAAAAAAAGTGTCTAGCAGGACTGTTTATACATGTTTATTTCCACTTAAAGATTGAAAAAAAAAATTTCTATTACAGAAATTAGTTAGCAAATCATTGATCAACCCCTCCAAATTTAAAAAAAAATTAAAATGAAAAAGTTTAAAAGATTAGTTTGACATTAATTTGAGATTGTTGTGACTTTAATAAGTAGTTAAAAAAAACCATTTTAATTATTTATCTTAAATACTATTAATATATTTTTTTATTAATAATTTTAATACTTAAAACTTGAAAATAGAGAACTTAATATATTGACTCCACGTAGAAACATGTATGAACAGACTCATCCCATCTCTCCGTTCCACCTGTCTATTTTCAGTATCTCCAATCAGGTCTCCACCTTATCATTTATCTCTTCCTCCATGTCTCTCTTCCTCTTCCACGCAATTCCAAGCACTCACACCAACTCCACTTTCTTCACAGTCTCATTCTCATTCAAACCCCGCAAAAACCCTTTAAAAATCTCCAAATCTCCTCCTCCCAGAGACACGGTTATTGACTTCGGCAAGTAGTACAAAGGGAAAATGCTCGGCACCCTCCCTTCGACCTACCTCAAATGGATCTCTAAAAATCTCCGCGCCAGAGACTTCGAGCACTGGGCAGAACTCGCAGACCAAGTGCTCGAAGATCCCGTTTATAAAGATAGAATAGAATGGGAGTTTGCAGAAAGCGTTCTGACTGGGAATAACGTAAACACTGTTAATTTCTCAGGAAGCGATACGAATATTGGTGCAGTTTCTCAGTTGTTAGAGTTGAGTAACAGGTTAGGTTGGGATATGAAAACAAAGCAGCGTGGAGTCGGGTTAACTTCGAGCTTTTAGGGACAAGTAAAGGTGGAAGAATACCGAAAATTTCGGATGGTGAAAGTGAAGATGACGAAGAGAAAGAGTTATTTATAGCGGAGAAGAAAGAGAGAGTTGGGATGTTAACAGAGAGTGAAGAAAGAAGAAGGGAGAGGAGGTTGAGAATGAGATTGAGGGCAAAGGAGAAGGAGAAGATGAAGATTAGAGACAGTGACAAGATTAATGGTGGGATGACAAGTGAGACTAAGGGGGATGATGATAAAGAATTGAAGGTGGAGATTACCAACCCATTCCCTGGACGTGTAGAATTATTGAAGAAAGTCGGAAGAGACTTTTGTAAATGTCAAAATTTATCTTTGTTACAAAATTTGAAATTAAATTTAAAATAAAAAAAAAACCTTCACAATTTTCTCGTATAAATTCGAGATTTTAGATATAAACAAAAAAAAAATCCGTGTTAGTATGTTACATTAATTTTTGGCATTAGTGAAAAATTTAAATATAAAAAATAACTGATCAATTTGATCCTATATATGAATTTGAAATTCTTGATATATATATATACACACACACTCATCAAATAAATTTAACAAACGCATAACTAAAAATAAGTCATTGACATTGAAACAAACGCAAAAAATCTCTAAAATAAAATTAATAAATATTTTATTATATCTTTTACATCTCCTTTGTTTAAAAAATTTATGAGTGATTTTGATAGAAATTTTTTCATTTTTGTTAGGCTTTCATTTTATAATATATTAAGTTATTAATTAAAGTTGAGAGTTATTATGCATTAATAAGTAATATTTTATTGAAATTATTTATTAACTCAAGAAAAAAGATATTGGAATGATTAATTTGTTTTATATATATAAAGAGATATTTTTATAATTTTGATAATTTAAAACTAAACTGGTTTATAAATCTTAAACATAAAATTTTTGAATATGTGTAATTTTTTCACGTTTTGATGGTCTTTTTTTTTTAAACTAGTGCAACACCCGTTGCATACGAAACAACGTGTTGAATAGCTGTAAAAAAAAAAAAAAGTGAAATGCTTTTAAAGCTTAAAAAAATTTGAATTTGTTTTTGAATTTTTTAAAAAAAATTATTTTAATAATTTTCTCGTTATTAAACTTATAATCTACATTATTTTTTACATTTCTTCGAAACAATAAATAAATAAACAAAATAACATTTGTTATTTGTTTTGTGATTTAGAACCAAGAAAACGGAGTCCTCTGTTGATTGTATCGAGCCCATTCATTCAGCTCCGCAACTATTATTCTTTTCTCCTTATTAACATACTCTTCGTCTCTCAGCTCAAAACTCAGCAAAACATTATCTTCTAATTCTTCTAATTTTCTCAGGTACATCAAATTTCTTTTCTCTTCTTGGTTTCTTTATTTTCATGTGTAGTTCATTTGTAGGTTTGGATTGAGTTAAGTTGTTAAATTGATTAGGATGAATTACAACCTGAATCTTTAATTTTTTTTTATTTTGACTATTTTAGCTGTTCTCGGTGGTCATTTGAGTATTTTTCTGTTCTTGATGAAATAAAACATGGATTTAATGTATTATTGTATGTTTGTGGGTTATGTATGATCCTAATTTCTGATATGCTTAATAATTTCTTGGATCAATGGCTGTTTTTGTTGGAAAATTGTTTTCTTCAATGTGAAACTGCTAAGTAATGCTAATGTTGAGTTGTTCAATTTCGTTGAAATTGAGATATGGAAGGCGGATGCTTAGCTAATAAAGCTTAAACCTTACTGTTTAGTTTCTTTACACCCGTCTTTTTTTTCTTTTTGTCTTTTTGACCGTGTTGTGCTGGTGCACTCCATTTTGCTTACGTTTGGGGATTCTGAAGTGTTCTTCTTGAACAATTACGTTGGTATTAATTGCTTTGCAGCGAGTGATAGAACAATTGTAGGCAAAACTTCTTCATCTATATACAGTTGGTGTAATCTTTAGTTTCTCAGTAATGCTTTTATTTAATTTTAAAGAAAATGTCTCATGAAAATTGACTATTTTTTAGAACAATTCTGTCATTTGAATGGAGAAAGTACTGCAAATGCTGTTGACTGACAGAGACAAATCATGAAGTCTTAACTTTGAGCTGTTGTCACAAAAACCATTTGAATTTCTTTTGTTTGCTGAATTTTTCCTTTAAATGTTATATGAGATACAACAGAGTCATGAATTATCTATCATGATGAATGAATGAACTCTTAGCAACATCTTTATGGACTACTTGATTGAATCCAAATTTTTAAGGTTGTTATTTCCGAGTAACCTGTTCGCTACATAACGATATGTTAATTGCTTTCACATCAGTTGATGTGTATCCCAAATTAGTTATGCAAGCATTCTACTCCATGTCTAAGAATCTGTTTATTATTAGGGGAAGATGGCTTGAAATTTTTCTTAGTGACTATGTTAACATTGAATTAAATAACTCTTCAAATTGTTGACTGTTATGACATGGACCAGTGCATTGCTGTTAGGTTGCAAACTGAATACTATGAAGCTTGATCTTTTGCCTGATATTTCTTTATGGGCAGAAAACTGAGGCCTTATAGAACTATAAATGATACTTGACTTACTTAATCAGTTTCCACAATTATGTACAATCTCCATGCCTATCTCTTATAAACCATTTTCTACTTATTGTTTTCGTAAATAAATTATCCTGGTTGGATTAACAATTGATGTGGGATGTGCCAAAATCTTCTATACAGTATATGTTAAGGTAATGCAGTTTTCTCTGTTTGAACTTCCACAAGAAAATATTTCTGGTGTTTTTAGAATTGACAAATCTTCTGTTTTTGATCTTGTATTTATTTTTTGTATTTTTGTTATTTTTCTTCCCTTTATGTTTAAGAATAAATTAATTATGATCAAGTATATTGGTTCTTGCTTTGCAGAAGGGTAATGACTAGTAATGATGATAATGACTCTTTAACATCAGTCGATAACTCATTTAGAAAGATTCTGGATCATCTCCTGATAGAGATTTTCATCCGAGTCCCTGTGTCTGAGTGGGCACAAATATCTTGTGTTAAAAAGCTGTGGGCCAATCTGTTTCGTGGAGAATGCTTGTGGCAAGCTGCTCGCACCAGGGCTTTTCCTTTGGCTGGCCAAGCTAAGAGGTGGCCTGGACCTATTCCTCGAGGATTGAGTAAGAGGTAAATGACTGAACTTTTCTTCCCTTCATTACCTAGTATCTGCTTTTTTCTTTTTTCCTCTGTCTTATTTTTATTAATCTATTTTCTTCCTCTTCTATTAGTTAGTCTACCTGAAGGAATCATTTTGCCAAATTATTTCTAAATAGACATAGTTTATGCATATTATCCCAAATGTGTGCCAAAGAAATCTCAGTGAAAATAGGTAACTGAGCAAGGATATTTGCTTTTTGTATAAAAACCTGGTTAGGCCTGAGTTAGTATCTTATCCAATGTAAATAAAGGTTTTATCTGACATATCACTGTTGGACCTTAAAATGTTATTGTTGAATATGAATTAATGTAAATTGTTGGGTTTTCTGTTAAAAAATATCAGAGTTAGATTGATCAAGTGGGCTTGGTTTGAATGCTGCAGTTTTATTAGTTAAATTAATAATTATTGTGTTTGCAATCATTTTTCATCTAGATGACTTGCATGTGAGCAATTGTGCTAGAGCATATGAACTATTATTAGGCCCATAATTATCAATGTAAACTTTGTCTCCTTACTGATAAGTTGGCAACTCAAATCAGCATGACCACAAGTAACAACTTATTCCTTTAAGTTTTCTAACTTGGCTTGTCTTTTTAGTAGGATTTGTTCCATGCTTTCTATAATTTGTTCTTTGGATAAATTATTTGTGTGTATGAAGTGATTTCTGTATAACAAAACATATAAGCAGATACTGTATATCTCGTTTTGAGTGGTCGGAACCCTATTTGAGGGGATGGAAAACACTTAATTTTTTTTTTTTTTTGGTATCATCTAGGTTCATGTTTTAACAATTAAGATATTATTTTGTGAGATTAGTGTAATCTCATTCTGACATACTGTTTTCAGGAGATATATAGCTTTGCATGTTGCCAAATACATTTTTTCCCTGGATGGTGAGGAAGATGAAATTGTGGGCCACACTTGCCTGTTTTTGAAAGAACAACTTCAACTCTCAACTATGCCACCTTCATCTGGAGTACTTCATGGAACAATAATTGGTATGTTCTCCCCTTCCATGTAGTTCTTTTTCTTAAACTACGTTTTTCATTGGAGATGAAATAGATAATGATGGGTAACTGGAACAGTAACTTTAGAGATTGAAGAGGGCGGGAAGCAGTCGAAGAAAAAATAGAAATAGGAGAAGCTGAGCAAAAACATGGGGGAGAAGAAATTTTAGTATTCAATATTTTTTTAACAAGATTCGAAACAAGAAAAACACCCTATACATAACAGTGGTTGAGCACTAATATGCAAATGCTAATAGCGTCCAAATAAGGAACAAAATTAAACTCAGTTATAATATGAAAATAAGGCAAAACTATTGAGTAATTCTACTTGCATTACATCAAGACCTCTATATCTTTTGTCAAACGATCTCTATAGTTGAGTATTGACCTAATGGATTAGTTTTTGGCCAAAACTTCCTTTGACAATAAATTATTGTCCTCCCTTTTGCTATATAATGCAAATTGCATGAGTTGAGGTGAGCACTATCTTCTTCAACTTTGGTTTGTCTCCAGTTTGACCCAAATTTGAATCAATTTGATACAAGTTATTATCAAACTTAGGGTTGGATTCTAGTCAAGCTAGCTCGGGATCAAGCTCGAGCTCAATTTGAACAAGTCTTAAGCAAGCTTGTTTTTTGCGAGCTCAAGCCTGGAGGTCGAGCTTGAGTTCATAACGAGCTCAAGCTTGGCTCGTGAAGCTCGTATGCCGATGAAAATTGTTCAAATTTGACTAAAATGATATTGTTTTGATTAATATATATCAAAACGACGTCGTTTCAAGTATTTTATACATCTGACAAATTGAATTGAATTGAACTCGAATTTGACTCACCTCAGGCAAGTCGAGTTTGAGCTTGAGCTTAGAGGAGTCAAACTCAAGTTTGACTCGACTTAAATGCAACCCTAATCAAACTTGGTTCCTTAGATATTTGAATGAGCGCGATTAGACATTTGCAATAATTTTCCTTTGAAATACCTATAGTTTCATGCTAATAATCCATTTCTATGGCAACATCATATGTTTAGAACTTTTTGTACACCTATTTATGTTTGATTTAATGATTATCATTCTTATATTTGAATAATATATAAAAAATATTATAAAATTAATAAGAAAAAAAATATATGTAATGCTTTATTTGTCATTTTTACTCATATTTATGTAGGTTTTCTGATACATTTATATTAATGGGTTTCGATGTAAGTAGCCAGCTGAATAATCTCAATTATAAAAATTGTGAAGGTTTTATTTAATAGAAAAATCCAGTGACTTACCAATTTAACTTTTAATGAAACAACTATAGGGGATTTTCTCTGGCATATAATGCTGGACTATACTTGACTCGACAGTGTATCAGATATTTTTGTTAAAGGTATTTATATTTAATTACATGGTTTTTTGGCTAAATATATTGTTTAAACATATTTTGGGTATTAAAATTAGTGAAGATGTTCATATAGGGAATTTTCTCTTATATTAATCATTTTTGTTTAACAATAAAAAATGGAAAGGTATAGTAAGTAATATATCTTCATTATGGATCAATTAAAAATTTGAGTAAGGGCAATTTAGGAAAGAATGTAGATACAAGGGGTTTAATGACAAAGAAAAGTGAAAGCTCTCTATGTCTTATATAAAGGTGTCAAATGGCACATCTCATCAAAATATAAAGGTAAACAAACAAAAAGATAAGCCTTTATATTCTCATGATGAACTCTTAGCTCTAGTTTAAAGAAGAAAAGAAGAGGAAAAGAGGGAGAAGAGAAGGAGAAGATAAAATAAAAAAATAAGAGAGAAATTATTTCAGAGTTTGATATGATTAAGATAATAATAGAATTGAATTCCTAATTAAACATTATGATAATATTTGAGTAAGGAAAAATTATGGCAATATTTGAATAAGGAAAGGAAAGACTAAATTAGTTTTAGGAAATCAAAGATTTTAATGGAGTTTGAATTAGGATAGAATTTTAGGATATGAGAGAATAAAAGGGGCAGCAGGAGGGTAAAAGTAAAAAAAATAGGTGAGAATATGTCAGGAGAGACTATGCTGGGAGGAAGGGCATCCCTAATGGCCTGAGGAGGACTAGCATCTCTTTGTTGCTAGAACTATCTTTTTGTTCTTCTGTCATTGTTATTCACACATGTCAATATTCTATTGAGTTCAATTCATTATTTTTCCTGCTCGATTGTTTTGCTTGTTGGGTGGGATTGATTAGCTTGCATGGGTTGCTTTCAAATTAGTATTAGAGCATGTGAGATCAGGCCATCGCCAAGAAGAGGATGGAGAGTAAAAAATATTGATTTGGAGAAGATTATGGGGATGGTGCTGGATAAGTTGGACACCATAGATGCTAGTGAGGATCGTGCGGCCAGAGGCTTTGGAATAATGAAATATCACATGAAGGACTTAAAAGTGTTTCCTTTTAACGACAATGGCAAAAAAGGAACTTTGACAGAACTTGAGACGTTGACGATAGAGTGCACAAACTCGATTCCAGTCCAAAAAGCAAGATCAACAAATTCTGGTGGTAAGATGGTAGACTCTAGCAAAAACTAGTCATTGAAATTTGATCGTGTGCATCTTTGCATTGCACCTCTATTGAGCAAATGATGTAGAAAGGGCAAACAAGAACTAAAGAGAAGAATTGGACATAGAGTGCCGGCCTGATCTAGAAACCCTCTTAGTCAACCAAAAATTGGGATCATTCCACAATAACAACCTAACCCAA
>JAJEJH010000180.1:478671-533535 GCA_026122585.1 Anacardium occidentale
TCCTCTGGTTGGCTCATAAGAGACTAAAAACCCAACAAAACAAGACTTTTATAAGTTAGGGTATTCATCATTCATAGTTTCAAAACAAAGCCCATCCAAATGATCCAATCATCAAATGAACAGTCTCACCAGCTCTGGAGTTTCAATCATGTAACCTTAACATGCTAGTTGAGCATTACTTCTACTTAGCCAAACCTAATGCTTAAAATCCTACGGTTATCAATTTCAATAAAACCACCAACTCCGGTGTTTCATAATGTACACAATGCTTAAAATTTTACAGTTATCAATTTCAAAAAAACCACCAGCTATGTTTTCTAATTATGTGTATAATTATCAATTTCATAAGCAGATTACCAGAAATATAAACAAATTATTTCTGTATCAATACACTATCAAATTATACTTGCTCAATTCAGGTAAATATATAACCAGACAAATATATTCAGGAGCCATTCAATTCAATGTATATGCACTTTATGATCCTTAATGGACCTTCTCTAAATCGAATACTAACTTTCTCACAATTCTGCAATAATCTAGCAGAGAACCACGAGAATGACATTAGATCCACCTGGCAACTATAATCTGACAAAAATGACATCAATTTCAACGTCTGATTTGCTCTGGTGTATTGAAGTCATTTGGCACAATTTTGTTAATTGTGCCGAACAGATTCGGTAACAACTTGGCAGAATCTTCTGCAAAATTAAGATTATTAACAAACATTAACATACACACTCAATATAAAGTGACCTGAATGGTAGTTAATTTGAAAGGTGACAGAGAATAACAGGAAGGAGAGAACGCACATGGTTTTTATTGCTCATTTGAAATTGATTGTGAACTGAGCCTAGGAAAGCCTAACTCTGCGATAAATTTATGAGATTGGATATTATCAGTGAAGTCCCTCATATGATTATATAGTTTATTTGTCCCTTAAATTATAATAAATATCATATTTTACCTTATAATTTATTAATAAGCTGAATTTTAGAGAAATGTCAACTCATCTAATGCCACACACTTGCCATAGGATTTTGCAGTTTGCTACCATGGGAAGTTTTCCCATAATTTTGAACAATCTGTAATCATAAAGAATAATACACAAATTTAATTGAAAAACCCAAAAAAAAAAGTAAAAAATTAATGTTACTTTCAGTCTCAAAATTGGTTATAATATATCAATTAAACAAGAAGATGAGAGTTTTAATGGTTCCCTCAACAACCACCTCAACACTTTGAAAGTATAGTTTATCTCTACATATTTAGAGGATTTTAATTAAAGACAAAATAATAAATTAAGAGTATGAGGGTGACAAGTATTAATTCACTGAAGCAAAACAAAAAAAAAATAACTCTATGAAAAATAATATAATTATTGTTATATAAATGAATACATACCGTTTTGTAATTGTTGTAAAACCGAATAAAGGTCACTTGTACAATCCTTCCAGTTGACCTTTTGTAACCTTGGCATGTTTAAGCCTTCTCCAGAGAAAGTCTTCATCTTGAAGCATTTACCCACTACTAATGATTTCAAGAATGGGAATTTTAAGGCGTAATTCCTAGAACAGAAGCATGTGAGACTTTCTAACTCAAACAAGGACAGCTCCTCCAATTTCTTAAAGACAATTTCATCTTTCTTTATTTCTCCCTCATTTGCTAATACTTCTGTCATCATTTCACATCTCCATATTGATAATCTTTTGAGACAAATCAAACTTTTGGCTGTTGAGGATGTCATTAAGTTTTGCATTCCATTACACTCATCTACCTCCAAAGAAGAAAGATTTTCAAAAGATGATGAAGGCGGCAACAGAGTCATCAAATTGTGACAATATTCTACTTTCAAAGAATCAAGTTCTTGAAGAATTGATTTGAACTGAAAGTTTGGTTTCCAAATATACATTAAATTAAAAAGTCCCTGCAATTCTAGAACTTTTAATTTTGCAAGTGCTCCAATATATTTGTCACCTTCTCCACATGAGAATATCTCTTCACATGAACTCACTGTTAATATGAGTTTTTCAAGACTGTTAAATTTCATAATGATATTTCTCGAAATATATGCATTTTCATCTTTGATCAATTGAAGAGTTTTTATTTTGTCAAAGTTCTCGTGAAACTCTCCTTGCAAAATTGTCATGATATCCCTTTCATATAATGTCAATGCCTTTGAAAAATGGTCAACCTAAAGAAAAATCATGTCAACCAATCAAAATTAATATTTCTAATGAACCCTACAATAATTTTATATATATTTAACAAGAGCTAAAGAGGCTAAAAATAATGAATTTGATTGTTGTTAGAAATTTCTTAGAAAAATATAGAGGGGATTAGTTGGAATTGTATCCTAGGAGTAAAGAGAGGTGTGCAAGTGTGTGGTGGGCACTAGTTCAACAATGTGCAAGGTCAACATTGTTTAAAACACAATTAATTATAATTAACACTGAAAATATAATATTCTTAGAAAATTACTCAAATTTAAACTAATTAATTGAATAAATACCTCTTTGTTGTGCTTTTGTTGTATACTTGTATTCAAGTCATTTTCCCCAATCTCCACTACCTCTGTCACTTCATAAAATTTGTAAATGACTTTGTATAACTTTGGTGTGTATGAGCTTCCTCGACAAAAATTCTTCAAATTGGGACAGAACTCTATAATTAACTCTTCCAAAGATGGAAAACTAAAAGAGTAATTCCCAGAGCAAAAGCATGTGAGACTTTTTAAACGCTCAAGTGACAACTTGTTCAAATTGTTAAAAACAATTTCAGGACTTCTTGTTGCATCTCCCTCATTTTCTACTATTTCAGTCAACATTCCACAACTTGATATGCTCAATTCTCTCAACTGCACCAAGCTTCTAGCCACTGAAGATGTAATTAACTTCATTATAAATCCTTGGCAATGATCTACCTTCAAAACTTTAAGATTCTGGAAATCACATAGGCTCTTAATGTCTTTGTATCGATTGGAAAATAGTTGGGGCTCTCTCACATGTTCAAATCTTTGAAGGAGTCGAAGGGGAATATTTGCAGATTTATCAGTACTGATTGTAAGAGATTTTGATTGACTCTGCCAATAAACATATTTCGCACCATCATCTAAATTAAATACCTCCAAATCAAAGTTGATCTACAAATCCATCAAAATGATATCCAGTTAGCTTTTGATAATTCTTAAAACAAACTTTAATTGTTATGAAAAGACAAATTATCAAATAAATCAATACTTAAAAGCATTTCTATAAATTCATGAAAAATAGTAATGCCATTAATTAAAAATTCCACAAAAAATTTTGAATTATAATTAATTAGTATTCACAATCTAAACCATAAAATGTGCTCATATAGGTGATGAAAATCACTATATAAGTTGACCAATGATAGAAAAATCCAAACAAATTAGAAGGCTAAAGTTGCAGAATGATCCTTTAAGTAATTTTTTTCAAATCAAAGAACCCTTAACTTTTCTTAATTTTTGTTTCCTGGAAAAATAGAAATGCTAAGAATTCCAAGATTAAATTTTTGAATAAATGTAATATATATATATGAAGAAAGGTAATTTCTTTTTAAAGAAACAATGAAATAAGAGATTCGCACCTTATTGTCCACAAAGATAGATTTTGGATCTAAAATATTAAGCTCAGTTTCCCCATTGATTTCTTTGAAGCTAACATATTTGACACAGTTTTTCACCACCACCTCTTTCAACTTTGGCAACTCTAAATTATTTATTCCAGGGTAGAAAACCGTAAGTTCTGGTAAATCTTCAAGCTTCAATGAGGTTAAATTCGGAAAATTGAAATTGACAACTGCATTTGTTCCGTCTTCTTTTGCAACAATCTCCTCTAAAACCTTGCAATTTATTATCCTTAGTTGTTGGAGTTGGTGGAGGCTTTTGGCAATGGAAGATGGAAAAGCATATTTTATGTTTCCACAATTCGACAAGACCAAGTGTGTCAAATTTTGATATAAGGAAATTGGATGTTGGTTGTAGCAAATCTCCGTAGAATTGTTATCATGGAATAACTTGCACTTGAAATTCAAATCAAGGGAGATATCCTACAGTAAAAGCTAATAATTACTTTAATATAAAGTAATTAAAAAATAATTATTTATCGTTATTCTAAACTAAATAAATTCACGGATGTAAGTAAAAATATAAATTAAATTAATTGAATACATACCTGACTTTGCTTTTTACATAATCTTTGTAAGGTCCTATTAAGATTATTTTCCTCGATCTCTACTTTCTTTCTCTCATAATTGATTTTCTTTAACTTTGGAATGGTCAAGATTCCTCCACAGAAAGTCTTCATATCAGGACATTCAATTATTTTTAACTCTTCCAAAGATGGAAAATTGAAAGTGTAACTCCCTGAGCAGAAGCATACAAGACTTTGTAACTCATAAAGTGTCAACGTGTTCAATTTTTCGAAAACAATCTCAGTTGTTGCATCTCCCTCATTTTCTAATATTTCAATCAGCATTCTACAATCCCATATCTTCATTTCTCTCAACTGTGCCAAGCTTCTAGCTGTTGAAGGTGTTATTAAGTTAAGGAACCCATGACAATATCTAAAATTAAGAACTGTAAGATTTTCAAATCTTTGAAGGACCATCCCAGGTGGAATACCTACTGACTCATATTTGTCGAGTTCAAGACATTTACTCTGCCAGCTAATACATCCCTCAAACTGTTCCCCAATTTCCATGAATCCAAAATAGTCCAAATCATGGCTGATCTACAAAGCCATAAAAACAAAATCCAATTAACTTTGTAATTATATTATGAAAATAAAAGCTTAGTTAATAGCTTACTCTGTATTACCATAATCTTTAAAAAAAATAAAATTAATATTAAAACTATGTTCAAAAAGTATTTTTCAAAACTGTTAAGTAAACTTACATCTTAATTTATTATTTTTTTTAAGAAAACTTTAATATTTTAAATTAGTCTACACATTCAATATTCATGAAAAATGATTCGGTTTATTAAGGTTTCCAATTATATGAATGACTACTCTCATATTACATATATTTCTAATAAAAATATAATTATAGTTATGGTTTTGAAAATCTAATAATCACTTATCGAATTAAAAAAATAAAAAGAGAGAGAGAGAGAGATGCTATGAATTATATAGTAATTCAAAATGTATGATTTATAAAGTATAACATTAATATGATGAATATAATGTTGACATATTTTAAAATAAGTAATGTTATGTGTAATTATAATAAATATCAAATTATGTATAAATTATAATGTGTCACACATAATTGACTAATTTTGAATTAGAGATAAAATAAAACGTAATCATATAATGACACATCATCATTGGTACTTAAATTGTTAATATAAGTACACCTAACATCCTTGTTTCGAAATGTTTGTTGGACAAAAATTTATAACCTTAAAATGGCCCAATTTTAAGAGATAAAATTACTTTAAGCAAAGCAGAGGATATTATTAAAATTAAATATAATTTCTTATTATTCATAAATAATTTAATATTTTGAGCTAAATATTTGTAAGGACTTTTATTTTTTAGCTTTAATGAATATTTTTTCATAAAAAACAAGAATTGAATTTTTAGAAGCTTAGTACTTTATTGCTACTGAGTCAATTGTTTTGAATTTATGTAATATAATATAAACAAATTTAAAAAAAAAAGAACAAAATTGGAATATTTGCTGACTTATAATTAGAGATTTCAAGAATTTCATATTTGCTTCAAGTAATGTTCCCCACTCCATTGATTAATCGAAAAATGTTCAAATCATGTTTGATCTACAAAGCCATAAAAATAAAATCCAATTAACTTTGTAATTATATTATTAAAATAAAAGTTTAGTTAATTGCTTACTTTGTGTTACCTTAATCTTTAAAAAAATTCAAATTAATATTAAAATTATGTTCAAAAACTATTTTTCAAAACTACTAATTAAACATATTTTTAACCTTTTTTTTTTGAAAAATTTTAATAACATTCAATATTCATGAAAAATGATTCAGCTCATTAAGCTTTCAAATAATACGAAAGACCACTCTCCTATTACATAAATATAAAAATAAAATTATATTTATAATTTTTATAACCTAATAATACATGAAAGAGTTCAAAAAAAAGAGAGATGCTATGACTCATATAATGTATTTAAAATGTATGATTTATAAGCTATAACATTATTGCATGAAATGATGAATATTTGTATATAATGTGATATTAGATAGCATCTATAGATACCAAATATAATTGTATACATAAAAGAAATCAATACAGATTTGGTTGGCAGTTACCTTTATATGATTTATTTCAAAATTAAAGTGATTTTTGACTTTGATCCACTATCAAATCATGTTGACATAATTTTTAAATAAATAATGTACTATGCAATTATAATGAGTATCAAATTAGAAATCAATTATAATGTAGTTATTTTGAATTAATGATAAAGAAAAACAAATCGTACGGTGGCACATCATTATTGATATTTAAATTGTTAATCATCGTAACCTTGGAGAGACCAAATTTTGAGAGAAAACTATTTCAAACAAAGCACAAAGATTTATCAAAATTAATATAATTTCCTATTATTCACAAATAATTTAATATTTTGAGTTAATCATTTGTAAGGATTTTTATTTTTTACCTCTAATATTTTTCTGTAAGAAACAAGGATTGAATTTTTTAGAAGCTTTATACATTATTCTTACTGAGTCAATTATTTTGAATTTATTTAATTAATATAAATAAATTTAAAAAAAGAATAAAATTGAATTCTTGTACCTTTTGGTCTAAGCATAGGGATTTTGGCTCTGAAGTGAACACCTTAAATTTATGACAACTTTGCACCGTCAATACTTTCAATTTTGGCCATTCCGAATAATATATTCCAGGATAGAAATCTGTAAACTCTGGTAGATATTGAAGCCTCAATGTGGTTACCTGCGGAAATAAAAAATTGACAGCTGGTTCTGTTCCTTCTTCTACATCAACAATTCCCTCTAAAACCCCACATTTACTTATGTCAATGTATTGGAGTTGCTGGAGACTTCTCGCTATTGACAAAGGAAACACATATTTTATCTTTGCACATCTCTGCAACGTCAATTTTTTCAAATTTTGAAAGGAGGAAGTTGGAAGTTGGCTGTCCCAAATCTTTTTAGAAATAATGTCCTCCAACATCAACACCTCTAAATCAGGAAAGATAACCTGCAGCCACAGCCAAAGTTAATTGTTGTTCCAAATTTTATGAACCCATATGAGAAAATTTAAAGAAGAACTTTAAGATTTTGGAAAGATTATAAGAATGGAACTAGACTCAACAATCTGACATTGTTAGATACACGTAAAACTTAAGATTTGAAAGATTGCATAGTTTTTTAATGTCTTTGTATTGACTCCAAAATAGTATAAGCTCTCTCACATTTTCAAATCTTTGAAGGAGTCTAAGTGGAATATTTGTAAAGTTATCCTTACTAATTGTAAGAGTTTCAGATTGACTCCAATGAATATTTCACTCACTATTAGATTATTCGAATACCTCCAAATCGAAGTTAATCTACAGATCTATAAAAAAAGAAATCTAGTTAGTTTTTTATAATTCTTAAAACAAAACTTTAATTGTCGTATAAAACAAATTATCAAATAAATCAATACTAAAAAGCATTTTTTAACATGATTAAATTTATGAAAATTGGTAATGCAATTGATTAAAAATTCCATGAAAAAGTTTGAATAAATTATAATCAATTAGTATTTACAATCTGAACCATGAAATGTGGTCATACAAGTGATGAAAATCATTATAAAAATTGGCCAATAACAGCAAAATCCAAACAAATAAGAAGGTTAAAGTTACATAATGATCTTAAAGTAATTTTTTTTAAATCAAAGAACCATTAATTTTTCTTAATTTTTGTTTCGTGGAAAAACAGAAATGTTAGGAATTCCAAGATTTAATTTTTGAATAAATGTAATACATATGAAGAAAGTTAATTTCTTATTCAAAAAACAATGAAATAATTTTCTATAATAAACAGGGATTGAATTTTTAGAAGCTTAGTGCTTTATTGCTACTGAGTCAATTATTTTGAATTTGTATTATATAATAAAAACAATTAAAAAAAAGAATAAAATTGGAATATTTGCTGACTTATAATTGAAGATTTCAAAAAATTTAAATTTACTCCTAGTAATGTTTCCCACACCATTGATTAACAAAAAAATGTTCAAATCATGATTGATCTACAAAGTCATAAAAATAAAATCCAATTAACTTTGTAACTAAATTATTAAAATAAAAGTTTAGTTAATTGTTTACTCTGTATTACCTTAATCTTTTAAAAAAATCAAATTAATATTTAAATTATGTTCAAAAACAATTTTTTAAAACTAATAATTAACAGACTTCTTAATTTTTATTTTTTTTTAATTTTAATAACATTCAATGTACATGAAAAATGATTCAACTCATTAAGCTTTTAAATAATATGAAAGATCACTCTCCTATTACATTTATTTTTAATAAAAATACATTTATGATTTTTATAAAATGCCTGAAAGAGTTCAAAAAAGAGAGAGATGCTATGACTTACATAATGTATTTAGAATATATAATTTATAAGCTATAATATTATTGCACGAAATGATGAATATTTGTAGACAATATGATATTAGATAGCGTCTACAGATACCAAGTATAATTGTATATATAAAAGAATTCAATACATATTTGATTGACATTTACCTTTATATAATTTGTTTCAAAATTAAAGTGATTTTTGACTCTAATCCACTATCAAATCATGTTAACATAATTTTAAAATAACAAATGTAATATGTAATTACAATGAATATCAAATTAGATATTAATTATAATATGATGATTTTGAATTAAAAATAAAGTAAAACAAATCGTATAGTGACACATTATTATTGATATTTAAATTGTTAATCATTATAATCTTAAGGAGAACCAATTTTGTGAGGTAAAACTGTTTCAAACAAAGCACATAGGTAATATTAAAATTAAACATAATTTCTTATTATTCACAAATAATTTAATATTTTGAGCTAATCATGTATAAGGATTTTTATTTTGTACCTTTGATGAATATTTTTCTGTAAAAAACAGTCATTGAATTTTTAGGAGTTTAATGCTTTATTGCTATTGAGTCAATTGTTTTGAATTTATGTAATATAATATAAAGAATTTAAAAAAAAAAAATAAAATTGGATTCTTATACCTTTTGGCCGAAACAGAAGGATTCTAGCTCTGAAGTGACACAGCCTTTCACCTCCAATTCTTTCAATTTTGGCCATTCTGAATAATATATTCCAGGAGAGAAATCCGCGAACTCTGGTAGATTGTCAAGCTTCAATTTGGTTACCTGCGGAAAGAAAACACTGACAGCTGGTTCTGTTCCTTCTTCTACATCAACAATTCCCTCTAAAACCTCACAATCCGTTATCTCAATGTGTTGGAGTTGCCGGAGACGTTTGGCTATTGACGAAGGAAACACATATTTTATCTTTGTACATCCCCACAAGCGCAATTCTTTCAAATTTTGAAAGGAGTAAGTTGGAAGTTCGCTGTCCCAAATCTTTCTAAAAATAATATCCTTCAATTTCAACACCTCTAAATCAGGAAAGATAACCTGCAGCCACAGCCAAAGTTAATTGTTGTTCCAATTTTTTTGAACTCATAGGAGAAAATTTAAAGAAGAACTTTAAGATTTTGGAAAGATTTTAAGAATGAAACTAGACTCAACAATCTGACATTGTTAGATACACGTAGAACTTCAAGATTTGAAAGATTGTATAGTCTTTTAATGTCTTTGTATTGACTCCAAAATAGTATGAGCTCTCTCACCTTTTCAAATCTTTGAAGGAGTCGAAGTGGAATATTTGCAAAGTTATCCTTACTGATTGTAAGAGTTTTAGATTGACTCCATCAATGAATATTTCACTCACTATTAGATTATTCAAATACCTCCAAATCGAAGTTAATCAACAGATCCATAAAAAAATAAATCTAGTTAGTTTTTTATAATTTTTAAAACAAAACTCTAATTGTTGTGTAAGACAAATTATCAAATAAATTAATACTAAAAAGCATTTTTTAACATGATTAAATTTATGAAAATTAGTAATACAATTGATTAAAAATTTCGTGAAAAAGTTTGAATAAATTATAATCAATTAGTATTTATAATTTGAACCATAAAATGTGGTCATACAAGTGATGAAAATCATTATAAAAGTTGACCAATAACAGCAAAATCCAAACAAATAAGAAGGTAAAAATTGCAGAATGATCCTAAAGTAATTTTTTTTAAAAATCAAAGAACCATTAATTTTTCTTAATTTTTGTTTCGTGGAAAAACAAAAATGTTAGGAATTCCAAGATTTAATTTTTGAATAAATGTAATACATATGAAGAAAGTTAATTTCTTATTCAAAAAACAATGAAATAATTTTCTATAAAAAACAGGGATTGAATTTTTAGAAGCTTAGTGCTTTATTGCTACTGAGTCAATTATTTTGAATTTGTATTATATAATAAAAACAATTAAAAAAAAGAATAAAATTGGAATATTTGCTGACTTATAATTGAAGATTTCAAAAATTTAAATTTACTCCTAGTAATGTTTCCCACACCATTGACTAACCAAAAAATGTTCAAATCATGATTGATCTACAAAGTCATAAAAATAAAATCCAATTAACTTTGTAACTAAATTATTAAAATAAAAGTTTAGTTAATTGTTTACTCTGTATTACCTTAATCTTTTAAAAAAATCAAATTAATATTAAAATTATGTTCAAAAACTATTTTTCAAAACTACTAATTAAACAGACTTTTTAATTTTTTTTTTTTTTTTTAATTTTAATAACATTCAATGTTCATGAAAAATGATTCAGCTCATTAAGCTTTTAAATAATATGAAAGACCACTCTCCTATTACATTTATTTTTAATAAAAATATATTTATGATTTTTATAAAATACCTGAAAGAATTCAAAAAAAGAGAGATGCTATGACTCACATAGTGTATTTAGAATGTATGATTTATAAGCTATAATATTATTGCATGAAATAATGAATATTTGTAGACAATATGATATTAGATAGCGTCTACAGATACCAAGTATAATTGTGTATATAAAAGAATTCAATACATATTTGATTGATATTTACCTTTATATAATTTGTTTCAAAATTAAAGTGATTTTTGACTCTAATCCACTATCAAATCATGTTAACATAATTTTGAAATAACAAATGTAATATGTAATTATAATGAATATCAAATTAGATATTAATTATAATATGGTGATTTTGAATTAAAAATAAAATAAAACAAATTGTATAATGACACATTATTATTGATATTTAAATTGTTAATCATTATAATCTTAAGGAGACCCAATTTTGTGAGGTAAAACTGTTTCAAGCAAAGCACATAGGTAATATTAAAATTAAACATAATTTCTTATTATTCACAAATAATTTAATATTTTGAGCTAATCATTTGTAAGGACTTTTATTTTGTACCTTTAATGAATATTTTTCTATAAAAAAACAGGAATTGAATTTTTATAAGCTTAATGCTTTATTGCTATTGAGTCAATTGTTTTGAATTTATGTAATATAATATAAACAATTTAAAAAAAAAAAACAAATAAAATTGAATTCTTATACCTTTTGATCGAAACAGGGAGATTCTGGCTCTGAAGTGAACATCTTAAATTTGTCACAACCTTTCACTTCTAATTCTTTCAATTTTGGCCATTCTGAATAATATATTCCAGGAGAGAAATCCGTGAACTCTGGTAGATTTACAAGCACCAAAGCGGTTACATGCGGAAAGAAAACATTGACAGCTGGTTCTGTTCCTTCTTCTACATCAACAATTCCCTCTAAAACCTCACAATCCCATATCTGAATGTATTGGAGTTGCTGGAGACGTTTGGCTATTGACGAAGGAAACACATATTTTATCTTTGTACATCTTCGCAACCTCAATTCTTTCAAATTTTGAAAGGAGTAAGTTGGAAGTTCGCTGTCCCAAATCTTTCTAAAAATAATATCCTTCAATTTCAACACCTTTAAATCAGGAAAGATAACCTGCAGCCACAGCCAAAGTTAATTGTTGTTTCAATTTGTATGAACTCATATGAGAAAATTAAAAAAAGAAAGAGTACTTATTGGAGTAATCGAACTAAATCTAAAAATTTAAAATCACTAGGAAAAAATACACAAAAGAGAATACTACAATTATGTCTATTAACAAATGAAAATAAATTTAAAAAAAATAAGAATATATATAATAAAAATGAATAATAAGTTACAGTAAATCAAACCTTTTCATTAAAAAATGGTGTAATTTCATTGGAATGAATACTGACTCTTGAATGCTCAAAATCGTTCTCATCGTTGAAATCTCTACTCAAGCATAAGAATTCAACATTCTTGATTCCACATAATTCTTCTACGGAGATAATAGAATTAAATTCAAAATCCAACTTCCTTAAAATCTCATGTTCCTTGATTCCCCATGATTCTTTTAGGGAGATAGTATTAAATTTAAAATCCAAAATCTTATGTTCCATGTCAATTCTTTGAACATCTCCTATTGATATTTGGTACCTTTTAAGCTCTTTGGAAAAGAAGTCTTGAGGCAAAGCTTTGTTATCTTTAATATCCAATTCTAAACTGGTGAGACTAGACAAAAGCTTCAATTCCTTGAGTAATTCAATCTCCCACTTAACAAAGCATCCCTTCATATAAAGTTCTTCCAATTTGGATAATTTTGAAATCACATTTGGAGCAATAACTTTTAAGTTCTTACAATTGGTTAAATCTAAAAACCTTAATTCAATCAATTGACCCATTTCCATAGGCAACTCCTCAATATAAACTTGTCTCAAACTAAGGACTTTTAGCTTCTTAAGCTTTCCAATAATAGCAATATCTTTAATTCTCTTATAATCTAAACACAACGTTTGAAGGTTTGTCAGATGCTCAATTGATAATGGCAATATCAATTGATGTCGTCCAACTAAATTCAACACTCTAAGCTTTGGCATCACTTTAGATAAATCCTCTGGAGTTTCCAAAGAATAACCCATTCGACTTGTTTGTTGAAAAAATTCAACTTTTGGACAATCTAATCCTTCACGCCTAAGTCGAGTTATAATATCATTACCAACTAAGGAGATTATTCTACATTTTCCAAGTTTATCTTCATCCTCCCATTCACTTTCAAAGTCATTTTTCTCTGTATATACATGGCAATCTGTATATGCACATGTTATAGCAACAATGCGAACGATATCATGCATAGAAAATCTTTCTGTAGTTCCACCATCAAGTAATAAACATCGATCTTTGAGTTCCTTCACCACGACCTTTGCTTTATTTCGTGTTTCTTCTACAGTAAGGTTAACTCCACCAATACCCAAGCCCATGAAAATTTTCAGTAAGTCTAAAATGGAAGCATTGTTTTCCATTAGACTACAAATTATAAAAACTTGCTTGAGCTCATCATCTTCTAAATAATCAAAACTCAACTTAATCTTTGTATATTCCTTTTCCAAATGTCTGGTGAACCTTGTTGGGGATGGTGCTCGTAGTTCCCGCAAGGCATTATTCCATTGATATTCTTCTCTCTTGTTCCTTAGTGCTTTGGCTATTGTACTAATGACAATCGGCAAGCCTCCACATTCATTACATACATCTTTTGGTAAAGAATTCAATTCCGGTGTTTGAATAACATTACCTGCACAAGAAGTTAGAATTATAGTAATTGCATTTTGTATTTACATGCTTTTGATTTAAAAACAGGATCAGTTTTAATTGTTGTTAGAATTATAGTAAGCATTATTATCTTATCATAGAAAATCAGAGAAACTGGAAATGAAACTGTCAGGTCCCTTCTTATTAGTGTGAATTTAGGCTGAAAATAACTACAGTTGTGTATTATACTATTTAGCAGATTGTTAAATTACTTTGTTTATCTGTTTTAATAATCCTATATACAACACCAAATCAGCATTACTAGCAATGGAGTAATTATTTCTTGTCATTACTATTTCTATTTAGGCTAAAAGACTTTCCTACCCAAGATTTGATAAAATGATTCATGCCCACAATTTAATTTTAAAGAACTGAATTTCTGACTCATCTACAAAGTCAATTGTTATTATTAACAATCAAAAAGTATTTAAGTCATTTTATCTCAGTAATGTAAATTGGGGGTGTAGGTGATTTTTTTTTTAAAAACCTATTAGGGGCAAATGAATATACCCTATCTTATTTAAACATTATTAAAGTCACCCCCATATGTTTTGAAACTATGCTAAAGCCATAATAGTTTATAATATTTACACCCTCAACTTACTGAATTATGTATTCTTTAAGGGTGAATAGCATTTTTAAAACTAATAAAAGGAATATAAAATTTTGAGAAGTTATCAAACACCCTTAGCTTTTTAAAATTTCAACAACCCCATCAAATTTCGTTCACTATCCTAACATATCCAAAATTACAATGGATCCATAAATATACGATTATATATCAATAACACCCCTATGTATATTTATACTAGTAAATTTTTTTTTTACTTTTAATTGAAATTATTATAAATTAGGATACAAACATTATTTAATAAAATATTGGAAGTAAAAGTGCTAGTTAACTTGAAAGTTTTTTGGTCTTTCCAATAAATTCATAAAAAATAAAACAAAATTTCTTAAAAAATTTAACAGACAGTGGGAAATTACTTTTTTAACCTTAGTGGATGGGAAAGTCACCCTCTGTATGGGATGTTTTATTATTCACATCAAAGTACAACAAATAATTTAAAATTAAAAGAATTAAAATATGTTAAGCAAGAAAACATACGAGTGAAAATTCTATAACACACCTGCCATTTTGGTGAATAGGTTCCAAGCTTCTTCTTGATTTAAAATGGCCATCCCGAAATTATTTGTGCAATCCATTTTCTCCAACACATCGAAGTTTCTTGTTGTCATCAGAACTTTATTTCTTCCACGATCAACTCCGGAAGGAATGCCAAATGTTGTTCTCAAATCTAGAGGTTCCCATATATTATCAAGAATTAAAAGGATTTTCTTGTCCTTCATTCTTTCATATAGCTTCTTCGCCATTTCGCTTTCGTTTTTGAATGTCAGACCCAACTTGTCTGCAATAGTCGTTTGAATCTTTTTTGTATCAGGAGACTCTGTTACCTGCAAGACAAAAAAATATATGTATGTGCCCAATCAGAAACAGAAAATAAGGGCAAACCTTTGCCAATATTGTAGTGAATGTTTCTTTACCTCTACAAAAACGATCTCCTCAAAGAGCTTTTCCTCCATGGCTTTCCTACCAAGTTCTTGCGCAAGAGTGGTCTTCCCAAGACCACCCATCCCGAAAACACCAATTTTGTCGACAGTCTCATCTTTTAAAGCATCCCAAACGTTCTTCACGGTGGAGTTTCTTGATTTAAAAGCCAAATAATCTTCGCTAGATCTAAGCCAGATCTCCGGCGGATTAGTAGGAAAGGAAATTTCGTGGAATTCCGTTACTTGCTGGATGAGTGGATCAATATCATCCCGCTTTAATTTGAATGCTTTCTTGCTTCGTTTGTAACGAATGACGAAGTTGGGGCACAATCCCTTGAAACATCGAGGGTTGTTTGCTTTCTCTTGAATCAACTGCTCTGCTTCCCCAATCGTCTTCTCCACACCCATCTGCCATTTCTTAACATTCTCGTTTATCTCTTCCACATTTCTTTCAGCTGCAGTAACCTTACGCTCAACATCGTATCTTTTATCCTTCAGCTTATTAACTTCTTCTTCGAGATTTTTGAAATTGGTACTATAATTGTACAAGTACTTGAATGGACTCCGAATCGGAGCAGCCAACCACTCGGCAACTTGAAGGACAGAAGCCAACCACTCCGCCATTTTTTATAACTTTTTTCAAATTTGAAAAACAGAAGAGAAGTGACGAAAATGAAAATAATCAAAACACAACTGCTGAAATTAACAATAAATAAGAGAAACGAATTCTTTTTTTCTTTTTTATGAGTAAAGGAGAAATAACCGAAAGCAAATTTTTTTTTTTTTTTTTGTTTTGGTTTTGAAGAAATCAGATAGATATGTTAAACAGAAATTCTTTTTTTCAAAGCAAAAGAAAAATCTGAAATAAAGAAAGTAAAAGAGAGAAAGTAACAGGGCAAGAAAGATAAAGACTCAAGAAATCAAGGGAACTGGCTCTAGAGAGGTTTGTGAGTGAAAGTAGTTGTGAATGATTGAGAGAGAAGAAAACTGAAGATGATGAAAAGAGATTACGCTCCACCGACCTGAGATGATAAATTTAAATATGAAAGTTCCACAAAACTCAATTCGTTCATCAATCAATCATGTATTTTCGTTGCTTTTTCTTAGTCAAAAAGAAGCTTTCCAGTGGGAAATGAAGAATAAAGTGGTAGTAGGTAGACAAAAACAATCAATCATGCATTTTCCTTGCTTTTTCCCCAGTAAAAAATAAGCTTTCATGTCGTTAATTTGCTTTTTTGAGTGTATAAACAGAGCTTTATAATTAACAAAACGAATCCCAAAATTTGTTTAAACTCATGATTTGTTGATAATACCAACCGGGTTTTAGCCCAATAATACTCAGTACATTATTTTTTATATTTTAGTATTTGTATAATCTATTTTATTATTATTTAATTTTTATAAATAAATAACAATAAAGACTCACCACAGAAAGATTAACGAGAGCAAAAATTTATATTCTTCAAAATTGACTGAGTGCTTCCCAGTCACAGAGACCAAATGAATGAACACTAAGAGACTCGAAAAATGAGGGATTTGAGATAATTTTTTTTAAACCTTATGGTTCCAAATTAGTATTCTTAGTTTCATTGTTTAAAATATTATAATTTTTTATGTTATATTTTCAAATTATTATTAGTATTTATCACATCTAGACAAAACTTATTTGTAAAAGTTACTTTACTTAGTTTATATTTAATTCAAGCAAATGTTTTAATTTAATAGTTTGATTTGAGTTCAATTTAGAGTCATTAATGATATTATTTATCTTATTAATAATATTATTTATCTAACCAATAAATTTTAATGATATTTTGATTAGTTTGAACAAACTTAAATTTAAATTTAAATTTTTTTTTAATATTTAAACTAAACTTCAGTTAAACTATATTTAAATTCAATTTGAATCTAAAAAAATCCATAAATAGCTTGTGTAAGTCTATAATAGACATAATGAACGACTTGTAAGTAAACTGGATAGTAGAGGTGAAATTCAAATTAAAGATGAAACTCAAATAAAAATAAATTGGTGAACACTTTTATTATAGGGTTGCCCATTGGATAAACAGTTTCACCCTATAATGTGGTCTCCACTGTAATGTCTCTTCATCTTTTCACCTGGTTGGTCGCCACTGTAAACTCTCCTCATCTTCCATTATCTTCCAGTCTCCAGATATTTAAATTCAAAAATACTCATAAATATCTTTGCTCATAACACATTTCATCAATCATGTATCTTCGTTGCTTTTTCTTAGTCAAAAAATAAGCTTTCCAGTGGGAAATGAAGAATAAAGTCGCAGTAGGCAGAGAAGACAATTAATCCGACAAATTACAAAGGCATCTTCCAGGAAACAGCCACATGACACAGACTATACCCTTGAAATTATTAACACGCCGGCCTGCGATTACATTTCAATGTCTATATTTTCCCTGCTTTTTCTTGGTTTCATACCTACAAACACTAAATCACAAGTCCACACCCTATTTGTTAAAATGTTTTCAGAACAAGAACCCAAAACTCCTAGCGGAAAAACGTTACATACCTCACGAAGAAAAGGTAACGAAGATCCAGAGACATCATACTGGAGACCCAAACGCGAAGACCGATGAGAGAAATTTAAGTTCTGGAGCTGTCATGGCGTACGTTTTTACCCAACATAGACTTTGACAGAGACAATGTGATCGGACATATTTACAGCGTGGAAAACTTTGACATAATTTCTTGTTATCCTTATTGTTTCAGATTATTACATATTTGTCTAATTAGTTTTAATATTACAATTTTGGACCTCTGTTTTCAAATTATTATTATCTCACTTTTTTTTTCGATCCTTTTTTAAGTTCATAAACCAAATTTTTTCTAATTTTATTAATATATTTAATAAAATAATTAAAATACTTTTAATTAAAAAATAAATAATATTAATATAAAAATAACTTTTAATAGAATAATAATTTTAAAAAATTAATAAAAAATTAAAATTAAAATTTAGAAAAAAGACCACTACCACCAATTATAGTGATCATCATAAACATAATCAGATAATCAAAAATGATTACCTAATTAGATTAACGATCAAATTTGGTCATCAATTTCAGGTTTTTGACAACCATTATCATCGACGATAATACCAACAGTGGTGACTACATTGTTTAAAATTTTATTTTTATTTTTTATTAGTTATTTAAATTATTTATTATAATTATAATATTATATTAATGTTATTTTATATTTTAATTATTTTTATAAAATTAATTTTATTATTTTTTATTCAAAAAAATCTCTTTAATCAGTTAAATTTAATTGTTGACCTTTAAATTTAACCATTAATTTCGATTAAAAGATGAATATTTGATTTTTTTTAAGTTTTAAAATAAAAATTGTCATTTAACAAAAGCCAAAGGACTTGTTCCCACCTATAGTTTAGCCCCAAGACAAATTCCGACCCTCCAACATTTAAAAACCTAAACACCCATCTTTCATTCATTTTTCATTCAATTTCATTAACAGATTCTATAAAATAACTTAAATACCTTTGCTAATAAAATTAAATTTTATAATAAAATTTTAAAATAATATTTTAATATATAAATATTTTATAAATTTTATAAAATATTTAAAAAATATTTAAATTTAAAAGCAGCCACCGCTATAGTACCGGGGGCGGTGGCCACCCCTAATAGCCTTAGGTAACCGTTCTGGTCACCTGGTTCTAATGGAGGTTAGATCTGGTCTTTTGATTCGACAGAGATAGTCAGATCTAGTTACCTCATATTTTGACGGAAGCGGTCAGATCTGAACACCTCCACCTGAAACCGTGACCAAAAAGGGCCATTAGGGCCAAAGTTGACCATTTTCAGCCGTTTTCGATCATTTTCTCTAACAAATATAACTAGATCTAGTCGTATTCGCCAAAATAAGAGGCGGCCATCGAATTGGGACGCCAGAGAGCAGGTGGCCAGAACGGCCACTTGGGGCTATTAGTGGCGGCCATTGTCGTTTTCATGGTTGCGATGGCCGCTTTTAAGTTTTTTAAATTTAAATATTTCTTCCAAATTTCATAAAATATTTTATAATTTTTTATAATTTTTAATATATTTATATATATTTAAATATTATTTTATAAATTTTAACTCTAAAATAACAAAATTACCCTTTGACTGTTAAAAGTCTACTATTGACCGTTCGATTTAACAGTCAATGGGTGAGATTTTAGATTTTATAAACTTGACAGTGGGAATTCGTATTGGGGCCAAACTATGGGCGAGAACATGTGCTTTGGCCTTTAAGTTTTCAAATTATTATTATTTAAGTTTTTTTCCTTTTTGGATCTTTTTAAACTCAATTTCATTGATTGTTTGTAAAACAAAAAACATCACAGAAGTTTTAAATTGATAGTTTATTTTCAGTTCAGTTTATACTATTTATCTTATTGATGATAATATTATAGATTCAAACTAATTTCTAAAGTCTGATTATAATAAAAGATTTCGATTGATCCTCAAAAGGTGTAATTCTCTTACACTGCATTACTTTATTACATTGTTTATAATGAAATCGAAATAACATAACAGTAAGTATAAATTCCAAAACAACAAATCGAACCAAATTAAAAAATTTTATGTTTCAACCATTTCACTATCTCACACAAACAATAAAAATAAATTCATTACAATTATATAAAATTTCACAAATATTATATTAAAAGATTTGACAACGTTATATCAAACAATTTTATCTACGGTTAGATAAGATCCAAACTTGAATACTAATAACTCAGATCGAACACATCAAAGTCAAACATGAATATGTCAAATTTCATCCAAGCTCAAGCAAAAGAATGAACTCAATTTAATAAATTAATTGAGTTAAAACCTACTCTAACATTTAAATTTAAATTTCACAAAATCGAATTTAGAGTTAAATTGATTTTAGAATTAAGTTTAAAATTAAATTACTTTTGAACTCAATTCAAACCTCAATTTTACAAATCAAATCGAGTTTGAATTAAAAATTTTCAACTCATTGATCTAAAACTAATCTTTATTTATATTTGATTCAAATCTAATTCAACCCTACTTTGATAGCATAAAATTAATCCTTTGTCAAATCGAAAATGATCGAAGGACAAGATTTTCACTCTTCATTACAAACCATTACCATTTTATTTTCTATAGTGTCAGCTCTACTCCCAAGATAAAAAATTACACATCTACAATTGGACTAACCATAGAATAAAATAAATCAAAATAATTTTTTGATGACTAAGATATAAATTAAAATTCATACACAAAAAATATGAAAAATCTTGAATGGAATTTCTACTACACAAAAACATGAATACGTTATTCGAATTTGTAGCTTAAGTTCATGATTTATTAACAAAACAAATCCCAAAATTTGCTCAAATTCATGATTAGGCGTTTTATATTTTCTAAAGATCTTAAGGGTTTGGTTGAATATAATACAACAACCCTTTTATCTTTAAAATTTACACATGTAACCCAATATAAAACTTTGAATATGAGAGAGTAATTTATGAATATATAATATATAAGTTACAAAGTTTAATTATAATTTTTGAAACTGGGCCATGTTTAATAGCTTTTGGTCTCAAAGTCAAGTCTTACATAAACCCAACTAAACCAGTTTTTAGACCGACAACATTTAGTGTATTACTTTTAATATTTTTATGATTTATTTTATTAATATTTAGTTTTAAGAGTGAATTATCGAAGAAAATAGTAGAAACCTATCATATGAAAATCAATGAGAACAAAAATTTATGTTCTTTAAGTTTGGCTAAGTGTTTTCCTGTTAAAGAGGGTCATAAATGGTGTTTTTTTTCAGCTAAATCACTAAGACCAAAAGAAGAAGACAATACTTAAAAAGTGAAGGACTTTAAAATTATTTTTTTAATCTTTATGGTTTGAGATTATTATTTTTAGTCTCATTATTTAAAATATTATAATGTTGTACTTTATGTTTTAAAATTATTACCGTTCATCTATCTACGTAAAAATTGCGTAAGGAAATCATTTCACTTAATTTTCGTTTAATTCAAATAAAAACTTTAGTTTAATAATTTAATTTAAATTCAATTCAAATCGTTAATAATATTAATTATGCTATTGATTTATCTCACCTATAAATTCTAACAATATTTTGATTAGTTTAAACGAATTTATACTTAAATTAGAATTTATTATTTAAGATCCAAACTAAATTTGAGTTAAACTATATTTAAGCTTGCTTTGAATACAAACATATTGATTTGTGTAAGTTTATAATAGATCTAGTAAATGACTTATAAATAAACTGACAAGTAAAAGTGAATTCGAATTAAGATGAAACTGAAATAAAAACAAATTTGGTGAACAGTTATATGATAGGGTTGTCGATTGGATAATCAGTTTGGCCCTAATTCTACTGTGTTGTCCAGTACCATTACCGGAAACATAGCTAGGATAACTTGTAGATGAGATTAATTAAATTTGGGTATCAATTTTTGCTCAACCAAATTCCTGTACAAACACATCATTATATGTAAGAAATGATTTTGCGGTGGAAAATGAATAATTAATGATATCTCGTACATTTTCACATGGTGGGTCTCCACTGTAATCTCTCGTCATCTTTCTTCATCTTCACGTGGTGGCTCCCCTCCACTGTAATCTCTCATCATCTCTCTCCATCTTCACGCGGGTCTCCACTGTAATTTCTCTTCATCTCTCTTTATCTTCACATGTCTCATCATCTTCCATCATCGTCCATTATCTCCCAGTCGCCAGATATCTAACAATAAAAAACACTAATAAATCTCTCTCACCCTAAACAAATCTTTGCTCATCATCACACATGTCATCAATCATGTATTTTCGTTGCTTTTTCTTGGTTAAAACAAAAATGCTTTCGGTGGAAAATGAAAAATAAAGTAGTAGTAGGCAAAGAAGACGATTAATCTGCAGTTACAAAGTCATCTTCCAGGAAACATCCACATGACACAGACTCCCCAGCCTGCGTTTGCATTTCAATGTCTATATTTTCCATGCTTTTTCTTGCTTTCATCCCTGATAAATGCTAAATCACAATTCCACACACTATTTGTTAAAATGTTTTCAGAACAAGAACCGAAAGCTCCTAGCAGTAAAACGTCACATTCCTCACGAAGAAAAGGTGCCAAAGATTCAGGGACATTGCATTGGAGGCCCACACGCGAAGCTCGATGAGAGAAATTTAAGTTCTGGAGCTGTCATGCTGTACGTTTTGAGCCAAAATGGGCTTTGACAAAGACATTATGATCAAACATTTACAACGACGAAAGACTCTGACATAAGTCCTTTTTATCCTTATCGTTTCATATTTTACCATTGTAGTCCAGTAATTTCCAAGATTACAATTTTGCACCTTCCTTTTTCAAATAATTATTATCTAACTACTATTCTTTTTTCAATTCCACCGACTCTTTGCAATACTAACAGAGCAGTAGTACAAATTTAGTCAATTTACCCGCCACCGTACAAGGGCAAAAAAGTAAACACAATTTTTTTTAAAATGATTACTTAATTTTATTTAAAAAAGATATAAAATATACATTACAAAAAACGTAATCAAGGCTTTTATATTGCCTTTATTGTTATACTCGTGCAAAATTAATTTAAATCAATCTAGTCTTGAACATGATTTTAATTGAATTTTATACAATTAGAATTCAATCAACCATAAAGAAAAAAAATTAAAAAGACTAATTTTCTAAAAAATTCGATATAAATTAAAATTTAAGCACAAAAAATATGAAAAATCTTGAATAGAATTTCTACTGTACCAAAAGATAAAGCCTATTAGGAAGAGTAGTGCAAGAATAAATCAAACATCTTTACAGAAGAAGAACCCAAAATAAATAAAGTAAAAGGCTGGTTTTTTGAATACATAAATAGACAGGCATAAGACAACAATGACAATTTTCATTCCAAAAACCTTTAACGTATACATCATCATACAAGGAAAACCTTCTAATGTGTCATCAAATCAGCTTGTTGGAGCCGGGGTTGTACTAAGTTTCTGATAAAATGTTTCTCTCTACAATTTCATGTAGCAAAACTGCCGACAAGAATATAGCAAGGCGTGATTTGGATAGTCAAAACAGTGAAAAGGGTGATGCTCAAAATTAAGAACCAAAAAAATGTGCAGTTCAACGTGTCTATACCCCCTTGTGGTGTAGCCTTTCTCATCTACGTGCAGCAGCAGTTACCTGGGAGGGAGCTCTGATGGTTGACCAGTCAAAGAAGGATTTGATGAATTAGAGGGGAGAGAGCCGTTATCTTGGGAGGGTGTGCCACCCCGCTTCAACTCGGTATCAGAAGGCTCAACTACATGCACGGATCCATCACTCATGCCGAGAGCAATTTGATTAGGCTCAGATGGATGAGCTGCTATAACAAACGGATAGGCGGTAGTGTTGCTGCTCAGAAAATATATAGCCAGTGAGGGATGGATTCTACTGCTTTTACATATTAATACAAGGAAATTAATGAACTTTTTTTTAAACCTTTGAACCCGTTTTATATAGAATAATGCACTCACCCAGTGAAAGAAGGTATTTAGGCAGAAGGGGCTATTCTACACCGAAGCCTTAAATTGTCTGCATCAAAAACTCCAACAGCACCATCACAGAAACCGGCACACACCAGCAAACCATCACATGAATATATTGCACTTGAAATGGGAGCAGGGAGCGCATCTTTTGGAGACCACTACAAGTTTTAAAATCATAGCATAAGTGCATAGTAACATTTGCCAGACATGTTGCAGCACCAGCAACAAACCTTCCAACCATGCACAAGGGCAAGGCTTCTAGCAAGCTATCCATAAAAATGTGTTCTAGTAAGTTTTACTCTAGCTGGTCAAGGTGGAGTAAGTAAAATGATGATAAAAAGCTACATAATCTTTTATGCATACAAGAATATGTGATTTGGGGTCTCATTAACCTATATTATTGTGATGCTATGGTTCCACATACTTGAATCAAACTGAGATAATGGGCAAATAGTTGATTGATGACACACTACAAGTAGATGAGAAGGAGGCAAAACTTACTGAACGTGAACATTCCAGCTTGCTGTCATAAATGGAAATTTGGCTATCATGAACCACCAATAGATGTGCTTGATCATTATGAAACTGGACTTTAGTTTCTCCGACCAAAGGGGATTGACGGCCAGATGGTGCTTGTATGAACCTTGATTTCAGCTTCTCCCATTTATCAATGCTCCACATACATAGCTGCATCAAATTAATTGAATGTAAATAAATAAGTTATGATGTTATACGGAAGTAAAAATCCCAGAGATAACAATAAAGAGAGAGCTTCAAGTTAATTTTTGGTGCCTTAATTGAAATTCAATAGCATTTAGAAATAACTTGGGGAAGCCTCTTTTGAAGCCTGAAAACAATTAAGAGTCTTTCTTCGTTTGTGTGATTGACTATTTTCTTCAGTGTAGTAAATGGTTAGCTTTCCTGGAAATAGAATATTTTCCTTTCTTGGTTTCACTTGTAAAACTGATATAACTTATATTTTTTTCCTCCCTCACAACTTATTTTGATTTACAACACTACAGCCAATAGATAGCAACTCAAGACACCTGGCTCACTTGGCACAATATCATATTAAATAATCTCGTGGTCTAGAAAAAGAGCCCAGTACTGTTATTTAAATTATGAAACTAAAAAAGATAACAAGATTTATGTGAAAGAATAATTCAAATAGTACATTTTCATTGACATATCTTTGCATTAGAAATTACCTCAAACCAATTTGATCATTCAACTTCAACAATTCAGACAACGGCTTATATTTGGGCACTTTTCAACACATCGCTGAGAAGGAAACATAGAAGAAGACTATATTTACATGGCAATATGCAACCATTGATTACCCTCGATGGATTAAGAACGATCTCAAATCACAACTCTCATTTTATCTAAAAGGGTTGCAAAGAAAGCATTTTCCATGCCAGATAAGGAAACAGTCCATAGAGCGAGCCCTAAATAATTTGAATTTGCTTGCTTTCGTAATCTCAACAAAAACTTATAGCATCCCAAATATACAACAGAATAACTAACGATCATAAACACTAAAATACCGAATTATATATTAGTTAGGCTCTCACCTGCGCATCAGTCTCTGACGACACCAGTGCATTTAAAGTTTGGGAAAATGCCAGCCCCGTGATTCGATTTTGGTGTCCCTTGAGTTTGGTTTTGACCTGCCAACAACATTCAACAATAATTATAATTCAGCTTCATATGTCATGCAGGTTACCCAAAAAAAAAACATTATGTCATGCAATAAGCTTTGGATAATCAAAAAAAGAATGTCGACTAGATTATTTAGATAGCTATACTTCAGCATTGACAGTTTTCGGGCAGGTTTTTTCTATTGTAGTGGACTCATGTACGCTTTTTTGTACTTTTGTTGCTTATATGCTAGTTTGGGAAGATGATACATTTCATTTCAAAAGATGATGATAATATTAGATAAAAATTTCTTATGGAACTATACAAACCATCTATTCCTTTAAAAAAAGGGTAAAAACAAGACATTCACTCTAATAAACTAAGCCAAAGCACAAATCAGATTGTATAGTACAAGTAATAATTCAGGAAACCTGAATAATATTTACATTATCGATATCAAAATATCAAAATATCATCATATCAACTATAAATTAACACTAGCAATAACAAACTCTAGTTGAAGATGTGACCAGTTATAACAAACTAGCTTCAAAAATCAAGAAAACGACAAATCAAGTAAGAAATTTCACCTCATCTACTCTGACATTGTATATCTGAATGGTAGAATCCTCCATCCCAATGGCAATAATATTATTATCTTGAGGATGGAACGCCAAAAAGGTGGCTGCCGGAGGTGGGGGCATGAACATTGTCATGACCTGAGACACAGTAAGCAATCTCATTCAGTCATGTGGAATCTCAATATATTGCAAAAGAATTATCTCAAGCATACACCTTTGATCATTTATGAAATAAAGAGTTTGAATTTGGATAGGTGCAATAACTTACCTGGAATGTCATCATGTTGAACAAAGAAACCTTTCCAGCAGAAGCAGACATTACATAAGAATCATTTTTTGATAAAGCAATGCAAGCAGCAGACTCTTCAGCTGGTTTACCATCACTTATGTCATTGGTCATAAGTGTTCCACTGGGAGGTTGCCACAACTGGGGTGATACGTATGCAGTAGCCTAATGAGTTTGCAACAGACATTAGAAAGGTCAAAATATAAAAACAACAGAAATTTGCAAATGGAAAGTAATAAACCTTCCCCAAGGGATTCCTTTCACTACGCTGCCATTTCCACAGCTTGTTAACAGCACTGCTTGTAAGGGCCAATAGGGCTAGACCAGAATTGGTGTAGATCAACCGAACAACCTGAAATTTTTTCCTTATTTACTTAATCCAAAAATAAACATCTGCTACAAAATAAACAAACATGTATATTCCCCGGGCATAAATGCAGGGGAAAGTACCAATGCATTTAACATCATTCATGCATAATGTTTGATTTGGTTATTTATACATTAATATTAAGCTTTTGGGATGATCTCGATTTTGTTTCTTTTTTGTGTCTTTTTGTATAAAGTCATTTAGTTCAATTTTATTTCATCGGTCCTCCCCTACTTTGTTAATCCATGAAACAAGCACTACCATGCTGAGAGGCCGTATTATGGTGTAACTTCAAAAGTGTGATGGCATTACCATCTGAATTGGCAGTCCACACCATCATCCTCAGAGGCATGTTAGGTTAATTTGAAAAAAAGAAAGGTTAACACATCAGACAAATAGTTTTAAACAAAAATTCCAGCATTTGACTTACATTCCAGTGTTCCTGTCATTATGCATCCAATTCTTTAGAATATACATTTGGCATGTTAATGAGGGACATAGTTGCATACAATTTGCACAGCTTTATAATAGTAAAATATCTCATATATGAGCACAGGTGAACAAAGAGCAGTAAATAACTGTAAAGAAAATATATCCCACAACATACAACAAGTTTCTTCCTAACTGAAATGACATGCAAACACTTGAATTCTTTACCACCTACCTTGCTTGGTGCTATAGAATCAGGTAAGCGCAGAGCTTTCATTTGTGATGGATCTGAGACATCAGGAATTTTCCAGCTCTTAACCTTGTCTCCATCATCCACAATACGTGGTTTAACATCAACAAGTCTGCTGCTGTCCATAGTACCCTGCAGAGGCACTCGGTATAAATTTCCGGACCAAGGTAGAACTAACAACTTCATGGTATAAAAACGCTAAACTTACAAGACTGTTGATAGACACAGCTGGGGGAACTCTATCTGGCTGTTCCAGTGTTGGAGCAATGGCACCAGAAACATTTCCTGCTAGACCGAGAGCATTCACAATCAATGGCTGCCAAAGATGACAGTAACACATAAGAACGACAGAACAAAGTTAATTAATAGGCTTACAGGAAAATTTATCCTAAAAGGATTATTTCTTTAAGCTTACAAAAGGTCAAATTCACAGGATGCTAGCGACTACCACAAGATGCAATAATAAGAATCCGAACTCAGGACTGACATTTTATTCAGTCACAAACCAACTGAACCTAAATCTAGTTTAAGGGTGATAATGCCAGCCCCTAAATAACTGATGTTTATAATTTTATCTTCCCATGTATTCTTTCTTTATAAATTACTTCTTTAAAACAAGTTCAAGTAATGACTGAGAAGATGATTAAGACTTCTAAGTAACTTCTTAATGGATCACAAATGTTGTTTGAATATACAAGAAAAGTAACACATCTATAAACAGCACAAAAATACCTTCGAGTTGATGGGTTCAGATGGGACCCTATTTTTGTCAATAGCCCTGCTTTCTAACATTCTTATCAATCGCAGACCATCACTGTTGGCTAATATTTTGATACCATTGTCACCCGTTGTAACTGCAAGTAGAGATCCTTCGTTGTTGAATCTCAGTCTAGGACTAGCCTGTAAGACTTGCCGCCACGAGTACCCCTGCTGCTGAATAGTATTCTTTTCTTTTATTAATAATCTGAAATACGGGTACCCGCGACGGGTCCTACGAAAATAAAACTACTGCTACTGTACATTTGGCAAGCGGAAGCTGAAAATAAGACTGAATACAAAGTACAATGGGCCCAAACTGACCTTTCTCATAAATACAACTGTTTCTGTACATTAGTATTTACATCTGAGTATTTACATTTATATACAAGACCCATCAGCTCCAAAACTGAAAATAAAATACATGCTGGAAAGTGTGTGTGGGGTTCTCTCTCGCAAGCCTCAATCCACCCGCTCCTCGCTAGCAGCGAACTGACCTGAAAAGGAAGGAAGAAGGAAGGGGATGAGTGATAAAGATCACCCAGTAAGCATTCCTTACTTCTCTCAACCCAAGCAAGCAACAAGCAAACACACATACCTGGCCTTAACCCTATTCATACATCTAGTCGCTTGCTGGCACTGAAACTGATTACTGGATTATCTGTTTATTAATTATCATGTCATGATGTGTATGTCATGTCACGCTGGCTGAAAATAACTGATGATGCATGCTTCTGAATCTATATGTACCCAAAGGTACCTGCTGTGTTGATTAGTCTGATGAACACAGGGATTCGACATCCTGGCCAAGTGGGCTGGACATTCTAGCTACTGGCTAGAAAGCTGAAAATGTAATGCTGCTGAGCAGTCTGACTGGTGTCAGAAAGCTGAATCCCACAGATACCCCCTCGAGTTCACCCAAAGCTATAACCTGTACATCGGGTTTTGAATGCTAAAACTACTGAATTCGGATCCCTTGATCCTCTCACAGGCTACATGCTATGCTATGATATGCATATACAACATTTTTTAATTGAAATCTGGCTCATCTGATGATTATTAGCTTTCTGGATAGTTACCAAATCTTTTTAGTTCATTTTACTGCTTAATTTCTGGGAAATAGCTGACGCACGGGCATGTGGACCAAGCACACGGTCGTGCAGCACACATACACATGCGTGCATGGTGAAGGCACACGGGCGTGTGCCCAGACGCACGGGGTTGTGCGCTGGCCGTGCAATCGGTCGTGTGCGCTTCTGGAATTTCATGCGCATTCAACTGAAAATTAGGCACACGGTCGTGCTCCTCAGGACACACGGGCGTGTCCTCTGCATCCAGGCCGTGCGCACTTCGTGCACACGACTGTGTCCTTGCAGAAACAAGGGCACACGGGTGTGCTCTTGCGGGCACACGACCGTGTGTCTTGTTCTGCACAGACATGGCTCGCCTGGAACTGCAGGAATCCAAGCAAATTCTCATCCAAATTCAAATTAACTTAAAACACACATCAATGGCACTTCTATAAGCATACATGACACTTCAATTTCATCATTCATCCATCAACACTCATTCCACCATGGGAATCTACCATTTCTCTCACTAACACACACACAAGCAGAGCAAGCATGCATTCCGGGTCATATAATCAACAAATCATCATCATATAAGCATGCCAACATAATACCACAAGCTGGAAACGGAAACACACATTTCTAACATCATCAAACATCCAAGCAAGCTGGGAATGCATGGAAGAAGTAAGAAACACTTACCTCTTGACATGGCTGCTGGAAAACTCAAAGCTATCTACTCTCTTGCTGGATTGGGAGCCGTCAGATACTGGGAATCGGTTCTAGGGCTGGGAGCTGCTGAAATGGAAAGAAAACTTAAGCTGAAAATGAGAATAAAGTTGGATGAAAAGCATTAATCTCCCGTCTCTCTCCTTTTCTACCCACCTGCACGAGCGTGCAGGGCAAGGTGCACGGGAGTGCACCAAGAGAAATGAATATAATTCACTTCCCGCGCTTCGCATGATTGAAACCTCCCTAAAGGAATCATACGAAGGCCACTCAGCTCTGAAAAACTTACTAACTCACCCCTAAACTCTTCTAGACTCCCAATCTATTCCTGAATTTCATTTCTAACCCCAAAACTCTATCCCTAAGGGTTTTTCTAATCTGGGATGCTACATAGCCTGCAAAGCATAGAGTTGAATGAAATACATATCTACTGTTAAATACAGCTGGTGTAAAGTAAACAGTACAACTACAAACCGGCAATCCACCATCTGCATCAATAGCTGTCAGCATATTTGTATTGTCCATATCCCAAAATTTAATTTGAAATTCATCACCGGCAGCCAAGAACCGATTCCGTGTTGTATCAAACAGGACAACTCCTAAAGAAGGCTTTCTAAAACCAAAATATGTCCTTTTGATAGCTCCTTCACTCTCATTCCACTTAACTAAATGAGATTCACCTTCTTTACTTGTTCCGCATGAGAACAGCCTGCAAGAAAAAATATAGAGCTCTTAGTCTGTTTAGATTATGTAAGAACAGTTAAAAAAAATAATGACACATCCATCTAGATTATGTAAGAACTGTGAATATTTAGAAATAGTGGTTTTCTTTATATTACTTTTAATTGATCAATTACACAGATATATATCAAACTCACTCTAATCCTAAGAAGAAATAAATCCTAATTTTCCTAATATATTCTGATATCTTCCTAATGCATTATAATCTACATTAATACAAGATATACACAACATTCAACACTCCCCCTCAAGCTGGTGCATATAAATCATAAGTACCAAACTTGTTACAAATAAACTCAATTCGAGACTGCCTTAAAGCTTGTGTGAAGATATCAGTCAGTTGTTCATTAAAGCAAACATAGCTAGTAGAGATACAACTGGAGATAATTTTTTCTCGAACAAAGTGACAATCTACTTCAATATGTTTAGTTCTTTTATGAAACACTGGATTGGAGGCAATGTAGAGAGCTGCTTGATTATCACACAGTAATTTCATTTGTGGGACATCTGCAAACTTTAATTCCTGGATTAATTGCTTTAACCATATAAGTTCACAAGTTACAAGGGCCATAACACGATATTCTGCCTCTGCACTTGACCTAGCAACAACCTCTTGCTTTTTACTTTTCCATGAAATAAGATTTCCTCCAATAAGGACACAATAACCAGATGTGGAGCGTCTATCAGATGGAGAACCTGCCTAATCGGCATCTGAGTATCCAATGATCTGTGTGTGACCCTTATTCTCATATAATAATCCTTTTCCTGGAGCTCCCTTAATATACCTCAGAATCCGTAAAACTGCATCCCAATGACTGTCACACGGAGACTGTAGGAATTGACTACCACAAAGTTGTATTCACCATCTTTTTGATACTCTTCATATACGTATGGTATTAGTTTTTGTCACGTTAGTTTAAGACAAAATTACCATTTTTGTTTAACCACCTTACCATAGATAAAAGGAGCGCAAATAGATTTGTGTCCAATTATAAAGTCTATAGAGTCACTATTTGAGGATTGTCTTGAAAAAATACACATCGAAAAAAATAGGCGATTTTGAATCCATTGTAAAAGACCCAATTTTTCTTATCCGCCCAATAGTTGGGTTCAAAGAGTCGGGTACGACGATGGAAATGTGTTAAACATCTATGCTGCTTGGTCTAAAGGCTAACCTCCACTTTGATGGTTTATGTGTTAAATACGTTATCAAGTTTAATTAAGTTTTGTTTCATCATGTGATGTAATATTATTATTAATCATATATATATATATACAATAAATTACATTCATCCAAAAAAAAAAATATGAAAGAAAAAAAATTACAACTATTTATACATACATTCCTATACATTTTTCTAATCCTAAATAAGTTTAAAAAAATTAAAATAAACCTGCAAAATAAATTGTTAATTGATCTATATATATATATATACATATAAAATATGCACATATCAGAAGCCAAGCATCCCTTTTTCCGTGGCTCGTGCATCCACAAAATCAAACAAAATAAAAAAAATGCAACATAATAATAAGCAAAATTAGGGTTAGATTCGAACTGAATCAAATATAAACATATACATATTCGTATCCGAGCTCATTTTATACAGTTCGGATTTGTATTCGTATTCGTTTTTGTTAAATTCTTTTATAGTAAAGTTCGAATTCATATTCAATTTGTATGACTTAATTCATGTTCAGTTTATATTTATATTCACATTTAATTTATATAATTTGTATTTATATTTTATTAAAAATTATAATTAATACAAATAATTAAAAAAATTTAATTAAAAAAATTAATTGAAGTTTAAGTTCATATTCGTATTTGATTTGTATAGTTTGTATTCGAACTCGTATTTGTTGATTTTTAAAATTATAATTTGAGTTCATGTTTATGTTTGAGTTCAAATAGTTTATTTCAAACTTATTTAAATCGAACTTAAAAATAAATTTAAATATATTCAATTCAAATCTAACCTTAAGCAAAATCTAACGGACAATATTTGTGAATATACTACAATTGTCATGCCACGATAAATGTTATTAATGCTCTCCTTTTCTCAGCGGCTTGTTCAAATTTTTATTTATAACATTAAATATACAGGAGATGCCAAACATAAATTCAATCAACCCAAAAGATTAATATCTTAAACAAATAATTAATATACAAAAATAAACTATGTCATCATAATCAATTAAAGCTAAACAGATTTAATCCTGCTCATCAAATATCCTCACAGATTAGTCATGCAGATTCTCTAAATTAGAAAATCATTATTAAATACATACATCTACCTGTATGACCATTATTCTTCAAAAAACATGTGATATCAAATCTTTTTTCTCTTTATATATATATATATATTATGAAGGGGCCAAATGACATATGCCCACCCAAGGTTTTTTGAAATGACAAACTCTTACTTATAAAAGTTTCAAAAATTTAACACTCCCTATTGACTAAAATCAGAGGATTATTTTATCTTTTTGAATAATAATTAAAAAATAATTTTTATAAACATGATTAAAATAAATAATATTAAAATAATAATAAAATTTTAATAAATTGATAAATATTTAAAAATAAATATTTAAAAAATAGTCATCGATGTTAGTAGTGTTGTCGATTGCAGTGACCGACGTTAATTTTGTCAGGTGATCAGAAATGACCATCTGGTTCTATTGATGGTTAGATCTGGAGAAAAAGAGTCAGATCTGACCATCTCCGCTATCTAAAATAGTCTAAAATGATCGGTGTTAAATATTCCAATCGTTTTTTGCTTTTTTCGGTAGCGGAGGCGGCCAGATCTGACCATCTTCTCTAGATTTTTAGCGGCCAAATTTGACCGTCTCTGCCATCGAACCGACTAGATCCGATCGTCAATGGAACCAAATGGTTGTTGTCCGCAACAGTGGTTGTTTTTTAAATATATATTTTATTTTTAAATTTTCATTAAATTTATTATTATTATTTTATTTTAAAATTATTTTTAATATCATTTATATTAAAATTTATTTTAATATTAATATTATTGATTTTTATAGAGAGCATTTTGGTCTTTTCATAGTAAAGAATGAATACTTAGCTTTTTAAACTTTTATGGGTGGAAGGGGTCATTTAAGGAAACCTTGGGTGGGAATTGTTGTTTAGCCTTACGTAGGCAGTTAATGTACTGAACATTTGTCTTCACTCTTCTACATTGTGATCTTTATGATTTTTTTTTTTTATATATATATATTACTCACAAGAAAAACAAGATCTCTTCTTTCCTTTTTATATTAAGACAATCATCATGCAAATATGGATACCCGAAGCTTATTCATGTAAATATAAGGTTTCAGTCAATCCATGCACGTTACTCGAGTAAAATACAAAATAAACAATCACTTTTTTTCTTTTTATCATGGCAGCCAAGAACCCATAATGGTAAGTTTCATATATACTTGGATGTGCTCAGTAATTAAGAAAAAAATAATAAAAATAATAAAATTGGTGGAATTTCCCCTTAGGGACTTACCCGATATGATGTGTCTGAGCTTTCTTGCGGTCGAGATTGGAGCTACTTTAATGGGTGAACAACTGATTTATTAAAAAAAGAGTGATTTTTTAAGCTGATGATGTGTTTATGTCTCAGACTCTTTTACTCTCAAGCTTCGAAGAAGAGTGAAACTGACCCCACTTTCATTAACCAGTAAGTGATACCTGTCAGGTTCGCAGAATGATCGATGGAACCAATTGGATCTCTCGTGACATTATCGAAGTTCGATCCACCACTTTGGGGAAAGAGATGAGACGGTCTATCCGCCTTTACACAGGATCTCTTTTCTTTTCTCTGTATTTTCCTTTCTCTATGTCTCTAGCACCCTTTTTCAGCCTCCCCCTTGTCTCTTTTTAAACTGCTCCTTTTATACATAAATAACAGTTAAATGGATAACATGTGAAGCAGTTGAATGGTGGGTGCGGGCAGTTAGCAGAAAATGGAAAAAAAACTGCAGCAGAGAGAAAAGAGATCATGGGCGCTGGAGAGAGAATATAATGGGCAGGTGGGAAAATGGGAGTAAAAGGAAGCACAGCTCGCCAGGCTCCTTCTTTCTTGGGCTGGCACATGCTTTCTTCCTCTTTTGGGCTTGCTTTCTCTTGGATTTCTGGGCTGGTCTATCCTTCTTATTTTGGGCTCTTTCTTCTTCTCTCTTTTTTCTTTGGGCCACCAACTACTGTTTCTTTTCTTTGGGTTTTAGGCTTTGATTTTAGATGGGCTTGGGTATACTTTTTTGTTTGGATTTAGCTTATTATTATTATTTTTTTCTTGGATTTTGACTTTGGGTTATGGTTGTTGGGTTTTTTTGGTGGGCTTTGGATTTTGTTTTTGGTTTTATGGGTTTGGGTTTGAATAGGTTTTATTTTATTTTATTTAGTTTTTATTTTAGACTTGGGTGGATTTATTTTGCTCGTTCGATTTCAGTTTAACCTCTCAAAAACTTTAAGCCAATCTTTAGATTTTTTATCATCGAAAATGACTCTATTAGGTCTAAAATGGAGTATCTACAAGAAATTGATTTATTCTCCCACAAACTTTTGTCCAAAATTAAATGTGTCTAATCTATTAATATTTATATAAATATGGATTTTCGACTATCGAGTATTTTATTATGTAATCTTTCTATTTTTATTTATATTTTACTGTGATGGATGTCAGAATTGAATACCTTATTTTTAGCCCGTTACCATAACTGACTCTTAATTATAATAAATCTCATTAACCTATTTTTATTTATGAAATTTAAAACTTTTCAACAAAAAAAAAAAAAAATGACATTCAAATGCAAAGAAGTTAAGATTTTCTCTTTTCACTTGTTGAATACATATTGGTGCAACGACATCTCCCTTACATGAAGTTAATCTATTTTATATCACAAACAAAAAACTACAATGAAGAACAATAATTTTGAGACATGTAAAAAGAAGAAAGCAAAGAACAATATCAAAACATACAACATAAAACATTTGCAAAATATTTCATAAATTTAATAATTAAATGGAGTTAACTTACAATGGAAATCAATACTTGTTGGGTTAGAGTTATAATCCTCGTTGTAATTTGGTTTTTAGTTTACACTATGATATTTTACCAATTTTGATTTTTCAAATCCACTTTACAATCGTAATCATTACTTTGTGGCTTTTAATCATAACCCTTATCTTTAAGCTTGGACTTCTTAACTAATGGTTTGGGACCTTAACCATTACCTTCTGGTTCAGAATTATAACCTTTCTCCTTTGACTTAAATTTCTCAGCATGTTGTTTGAAATCATAACTATCACCTTCTACCTTGGAATTGTAACCATTCTATTTAGGTTTTGACTTCTCAGCATATGGTTTGAAACCATAAGAATTGTCCTTTGGCTTTGAACCATTACCCTTTTCCTTAGGTTTAAACTTTTCAACGTGTTGTTTGAAGCCAAAACCTTTACCTTTTGGCTTAGATCCATATAAGTTTTTGACTTAGAATTGTAACCCTTATCTTTAGGCGTCTTCTGAACATATGGTTTGAAACTATAATTATTATCTTTTGGTTTAGAATCATAACCTTTCTCCTCAGGCTTAAAAATACGTTGTTTGAAGTCTTAACCGTTACCTTATACTTTATAATCGTAACCCTTTTACAATGGTTTTGACTTCTCAATTTATAATATGTAAACAGATGATTGAGAATTGTCACCCTAGGGGTTGGTGCTTTAGCCATAATATCCAGCAAAAGCAACGATAGGCAATGAGAAGAGAAGCAAAGAGTATGTGAAGAAGATATGAGTGAGAGCCATGACATAGAAAATATTATAAGAAAGAAAGAGAAGATTTATTGGTGAATTGCTTAAGGAAGAACCAATGTGACCTTTTATAGTTAACATGAACCGAATTTAATATACAGATTAAAAAAATTAAAAAAACAATATACTGCTGCATGATTGGAGAAGAAGAAATCATGCCTGCCAATAAGATAAATGAACGTGGAGAGGTTTTTAATTCATGTAGGTGCCCCCCATGAAGACATATATGTGGCTGCTGGAAATTTTATAACATATAATTGATTCTAACGTTTATTTATTATTTTATATGTCATGGCATTGCCTTGCCTTGCATGAACACACACACACACACATATATATATATAGCTGTTGAAATTTATATTATAGAATGATTCTGATGTTTATTTCTTATTTTATATGTCATGGTGTCTTGAATCATTGGCTTCAGAACGATTTGAAATCTTTTTTTTCTTTCTCTTTAACAGGACCTTAGAAATAAACAATTTCTCGTCAGGTACATTATCCATGGTGTTGAACCCTTGATGTTTTGATGATGATAAAAATACAATTAAGTTGTTAATTAATATTTAAAATATGTTTGAGATGCTAATTAATCTCTTGCATGAAGTAATTCATGACAAAGAAGGGAAGAAAAGATTTATTTTTGCAGGTTTTAGGTCTAGCACGACCGTGTGCCTTAGTAGCACGACCGTGCTTGACCAAACGAGTCCCCGTGTGTCCAAAACACGGGACCGTGCGCCTGACCGTGTAACGTTCTGTGATTTTCTGGAAGAAAAATCTCAGACCCGCACGGGCGTGCGTGCATGATGCACGACCGTGTGCATGCACTACACGGGCAATACACTACCACATCAATCGTGCAGCCTGATCGTGTGAAACTGAAAGATTCAAAAGCCATTGGAAGCACGACCGTGCGTAGTGGAAACACGACCGTGCACATAACTTATGAAGAGCACGGGAGATCAAGCCGTGCAAATGAAACCGTGCAGCTGGTCAAAGAAAAGGAGTCAACGCACGACCGTGCACGCCCAATACGCACGACCGTGCGTTATGGAAAATGAGGAGCACTACCAAAGAGCACTACCGGGATGATCGTGCAAGACTGATCGTGCAAAGTATTCATCTCACGCACGACCATGCAGAATTGGCACACGACCGTGCGCTAGCAAAATCTCACCCGTGTGCTGATCGTGCGCCCATCGTGCAGACAAGCCGTGCTAGCTTCTGGAATTATTGAACAAAACTCTGAAGTATCAATGCACGACCATGCAGCTAAGGAGCACGACCATGAAGGGTCGAAGCACGACCGTGCGTCAATGACACACGACCGTGCATCATTGGCGCTAAGCTTTTAAGTTGACCGTTGGAAGTCTGAACGAGCAATAAATGCAGCATGCACGACCGTGCACTCGAGGAGCATGACCGTGCGCCTGGAAAATTTATTGCAGAGCTTACCTTTTCCAACTACTTCAACGGATAAAAAGCTAGCAAACGGCTCCTTCCTATTCTAGGCAATGAATCAAGTATAAAAGGAGAGCTATTTGAACTGGAGAGGCAACTGAAACGAATTGAAAAAACCAAGCTATCTACATCATTCTTCAATTGCTTTGTTTCTCTCTCTAAGCTTACTCACTTACATACTTGAGAGAACTTGTACTAAACATTTGATTTTTCCAGCCTATTGAGAGGCATTTACAATCAATCTCCTTATTTACACTTCACTTGTAAAAAGGGCGAAATTCCCTTGTGAGAAAAACTATTGTATCTTCGGGTATTGAAGATAGTGGAAACTTCAATCGGGTTTGATTGAAGAAGAGGACGTAGGAGGCTTGTGTTCAAAGCTCCGAACCTCTCTAAACTTGGCTGAGCAACTTCTGAACTCTCTCTCTTTATTGCTTTTATTGTGCATTGTGTGTATTATAGTGTTAATTGTGATTATTGCTTTAGAAATTTTAAATAATCCTATTCACCCCCCCTCTAGTATTATTTCTCTATCACTTAAGGGTTTATCAATTGGTATCAGAGCAGGACTCTAGGAAATTAACTAAATCTAACGATTTTTAGAGTTAAAGATCTTTGTAGAGAAATGGCTAGCACATCCGCCCCTGTTTTTAGTGAAGGACAATGCACTACTAGGCCACCACTATTTTGTGGTGTTAATTACACCCAATGGAAAATTAGGATGAGGCTACATATTAGATCTATAGACTATAAGCTATGGAAAATAATTGAGCATGGAGATTTTATTCCCTTAGACCATAGAACAAACTTGCCTAAAAATGAGGATGAATATAATGATGATGATGAGAAATTGTTAAGTTTGAATGCCAAGGCTATTAATATATTATTTTGTGCTTTGGATTCTACAGAATTCAATAGAGTTTCGTCATGCGAATCGGCCAAGGAGGTGTGGACCATCCTTCAAACTACGCATGAAGGAACAAGCCAAGTCAAGGAATCGAAGATTGAGCTCCTATTTAGAGAATATGAGCTCTTTGAGATGAAGACAAACGAAAACATAACGGACATGTATAAAAGGTTCTCGAACCTAGTCAATGATCTAAGAGGACTAGGGAAGAAATTTGAGAATGTGGAGTTAGTAAAGAAGATACTGAGGTCCTTGCCGGAATCCTGGACCATGAAAGTGACTGCAATAGAAGAGTCCAAGGATTTGACGAAATTGGGAATGGATGAGTTGATCGGAAGTCTGCTCACATTCGAAATGAAGAGAAAACCAAAAGAGGATGAGAGCAAAAATACCAAAAGCATTGCTCTTAAGGCTGTAGAAGAGGAAGAAGAGGAATCCTCCATGGATGAGGAGGATGTGAGCCTGCTGGCAAGGAGGTTTGGAAAATTCCTGTCAAGGAACAGGAAGATGAAAGTAAGGAACAATTTCAAATCCAGAGGGAAAGAAAAAGATGACTATGACAAGGAGGTGATTTGCTTCAAGTGCAAGAAGCCTGGACACATAAGACAAGACTGCCCTCTGTTGAAGAAAAAGAAAAAGGAGAGTGTTGAGAAGAGGTACAAGAAGAAAGCCTTAGCTGCCACTTGGAGTGGCAGTGATGACTCAAGCGACGACAGTGAGGAAGAAGAAAGGGCCAACTTGTGTTTCATGGCCAAAAGTGACTCGGAGGATGATGAGGTATGTGAATCTAATTCATTCTCATTCAATGAATTGCAAGATGCTTTTGATTCATTATTGTTAGAATTTAAGAATGTTAGCTCTAGGAACAAAGTGTTGAAGAAAGAAATAAATTGTGTAAAATTAAGTTTAGAAAAAGTTGAGAATGAAAGTAAAAAGGTTTTAGAGGAGAAAACAAATATTGAAAATGAATTGAATTTACTTAAGAAAGAAAATGAAGAGTTAAAAGCTAATTTAGGTAAATCAAATAGAATTCTGGAAAATTTTAAAATAGGAACTAAAAGGTTAGATGAGATGCTTGCATCTCAAAGGAGTGGGCTAAATAAAGAAGGTTTAGGATATAATAGAAGTAATCCATTTATAAACAACCATAAGATTCTAAAAAGGCCTAAATCAATTGAACTAAAGTGTAAGTATTGCTCTTTCCATGGACATACTATTAGAAAATGTCCAATTAGGAATGGCAAACCTTATAGAATTAAGAAGGTTTGGGTTCCTAAAGGGACAATCAAGACTAACTTTCCTGGACCCAAAACCATTTGGGTACCAAAAAAGACTTAAATGTATGTCTTGTGTAGGTATGCTTGGAGGTGAAGAGAAAGAAATCAAGCAAGTGGTACTTGGACAGTGGATGTTCAAGACACATGACCGGAAACAAGGATCTCTTCACATCATTGAAAGAAAAAGATGGAGGCAATGTCAACTTTGGAGACAATTCAAAGGGAAAAGTTGTTGGAATTGGCTCCATAGGTAACTCTTCACTTTGTATTAATGATGTTTTATATGTTGAAGGCCTTAAACATAATTTACTAAGTATTAGTCAATTATGTGATAAGGGTTTCAAAGTTTGTTTTCATGCATTATGTTGTGAGATTATTGACATAAGCACTAATAGTATTGCATTCATAGGACATAGACATTCAAATGTGTATGTTATTGACTTGCATAGTATTGCATCTAATGATTTATGTCTCATGTCAACCAAGGAGGAAGACATGTGGCTATGGCATAGGAGATTAGGACATGCAAGCATTGATGTTTTAGAAAAATTGTCTAAAAAGGATTTGGTCAAAGGTTTGCCAAAACTTATTTTTAAAAAGGATGAAATTTGTGATGCATGTGCTTTAGGAAAACAAACAAGAACATCTTTTAAAAGCAAAAATGTTGTTTCTACATCAAGACCACTTCAACTATTGCATATGGATTTATGTGGACCTTCTAGAACTTTGAGTTTAGGAGGAAAACGGTACTGTTTTGTAATAGTTGATGATTTTTCAAGATTTACATGGGTTTTGTTGCTTGCTCACAAAGATGAAGCTTTTAAAATGTTTGTGCCATTCATTAGGAAATTGCAAAACCAAGTAGGTTATGCAATTACTTGCATTAGAAGTGACCATGGAAAGGAATTTGAAAATTCAGATTTTGAAGCATATTGTGATGAGCATGGCATTGAACATAATTTCTCAGCCCCTAGGACACCTCAACAAAATGGAGTTGTTGAGAGGAGAAATAGAACTCTTGTAGAAATGGCTAGGACAATGTTATGTGAAAATGATTTACCAAAATCTTTTTGGGGTGAAGCAATAAATACTTCGTGTTACATAATCAATAGAGCCATGATTAGGCCAATCCTTAAGAAAACTCCTTATGAGTTGTTTAAAGGGAAAAAGCCTAATATTGCATATTTTCATCCCTTTGGTTGTAAATGCTTTGTTCTCAACAATGGAAAGGATAACTTAGGAAAATTTGATGCTAAGTCGGATGAAGCAATTTTCCTAGGATATTCTTCCACCTCCAAAGCGTATAGAGTCTTCAACAAAAGGACACTTGTTGTTGAAGAATCTATACATGTATTATTTGATGAATCTTCTTCTAAGTGTGTAGAGAGATCAAAAGATGATGAAGTGGTGGAGCTCATGGAAGACCTCAAACTAAATGATGGCCCCACTCCTAAAGAAGAAGAAAATCAGATTGTGGAAGCACCCCAAGATGATATGCTTGTGCAGCCACAAGAAGTGCAAAAAGAGATCTCCTTCCCAAGGGTAAAAGATGAGGTTAAAGAAGGAAGGATCATTGGTGACCCAACCCAAGGAGTAAGGACAAGAGCTTCAATCAAGAACACTTGCGAATTTGTGGCATTCTTGTCACAAATGGAGCCCAAGAAGGTAGATGAAGCCTTGAAGGATGAGAGTTGGGTATTGGCCATGCAAGAGGAGTTGAACCAATTTGAGAGGAACCATGTATGGGAGCTAGTTCCTAGGCCAACGGATCATCCCACCATCGGCACAAAATGGGTATACCGAAACAAGGTGGATGAATCTGGAATTGTTACAAGAAACAAGGCAAGACTAGTTGCCCAAGGCTACTCTCAAGAGGAAGGTATCGATTTCGATGAAACCTATGCCCCCGTAGCTAGATTAGAGGCAATTAGGATATTGATTGCTTATGCATGCCATTTAAATTTCAAACTTTTTCAAATGGATGTCAAAAGTGCTTTTCTAAATGGTTTTATTCAAGAGGAGGTGTATGTAGAACAACCTCCCAGTTTTGAAAATCCAAGTTTTCCAAACCATGTTTTCAAACTAAGAAAAGCTCTTTACGGTTTGAAACAAGCCCCAAGAGCTTGGTATGAAAGATTGAGCACATTTTTGATTGAAAATGGTTTTTCAAAAGGAGAGGTGGATACCACATTATTTATAAAGAAACATAAGCATGACATTTTAATTGCTCAAATATATGTAGATGACATCATCTTTGGTGCTACTAATGAATCTCTATGTAGAGATTTTTCTAAGATGATGCAGGGGGAGTTTGAGATGAGTATGATGGGAGAGCTAAACTACTTCCTTGGGCTGCAAATCAAACAAATGAAGGAAGGCACATTGCTCACTCAATCAAAATATACTCAAGATCTCATCAAGAGGTTCAACATGCATGAGGCCAAGGAGCAACCAACACCGATGAGCACTTCAACAAAAATTGATAAGGATGAGGGAGGTAAAAGTGTTGATACAAAGTTGTATAGAAGCATGATAGGTGCATTATTGTATTTGACTGCATCTAGGCCGGATATATTGTTTAGCGTATGCATGTGTGCACGTTTTCAAGCAAATCCTAAGGAATCACATTTGAATGCGGTGAAACGAATCTTGAGATATCTTAAGGGGACACCGAATGTTGGTTTATGGTACCCTAAGAACTCAACATTCGAATTGCGTGCATTTTCAGATGCTGATTTCGGAGGCTGCAAAATTGATAGGAAAAGCACTAGTGGAACATGTCAATTCTTAGGAAACATGTTAGTTTCATGGTTTTCGAAAAAGCAAAATTCGGTTGCAACTTCTACTACGGAAGCCGAATATGTTTCCGCGGCTAGTTGTTGTGCCCAAATTCTTTGGATGAAACAACAACTTTCTGATTTTGGTTTCAAAATAACGAAAACTCCCATATTTTGTGATAATACTAGTGCTATTCAACTTTCAAAAAATCTCATCTTGCATTCTAGGACAAAGCATATAGATATTAGGCATCATTTCTTGCGTGACCATGTGAGCAAAGGAGATATTATGCTTGAATTTGTTGACACTAACCACCAGCTAGCTGACATCTTTACCAAGCCTTTGGACAAGGAAAGATTTACCTACATAAGGAGGGAGCTTGGAATGATTGATGCAAGCCAAGTAAGTGTCTAAAAATTCTACCTTTTTAATGCTTACATGATGAGTTGATTGATTGCTTGATGTTTTGACTGAATATCTGAATATGCATGAATGATAATGAGACTGCTATTGATTGGCTATATGCAAATGGTTGAATGGAATTTGATATATGCAAATATTTAGATATATGTGCTTGCATGAGGATGTTTTGACATGCGAATTCGAGTCGAATCGATGCAACTCTATAGTTGACATCATCCAGCAACTGAATTCAAATAATAAAACCTCATTGAATCAAAATATCCAAGTGTTCATGACTTGTGGTGTTTTGAAGTGTGTTTTGAAAAATCTACAGTTTTCTGGAAATAATGCAGGTCTGTGTGATTTTGGTCACACACGACCGTGTGTTCCAAGCATGCACGGGCGTGGTTCTGCATGAACACACGACCGTGTGTCCCATGATACACGACCGTGCGTTTTACACTTTAAATTCGCGCTTACCTGCACGCGCGTTATCCAAACGCACACGGTCATGCATTTTAAAAACAAATTTTTTTTCGAAACTTTTGCGAACACACGACCGTGCAACTATCGGGTGCACGATCGTGCGTAATTGGGAAAACACGATCGTGCGTAAAGAAACACGGTCGTGCGCTCGCATCTATATAACGAAAACTGTTCATTTTCTTCATTTTCACCAAATCCTCAAACCCTAGCCGCGATTTCTCTCAATTCTCTCTCGATTTTTCGTCCAAATCTCTCATTTTTCTTGCTTCCATTTGCTATTAAACTTGTTTTTACAAGTTTCTCTTCACTTTTCTCATCATTTGAGATTAGTTTGCATCCAAAACTCAACCCAAATCTCCATTTTCAATTATTTCCATTACCCAAATTTAAAATGCCTCCACGAATGAAATTGCCAACACGTTCCGGGCCTTCCAGGAGTACTTCGAGAGCAGAAAATCCATTTGGAATCATGTGTTCCAATCGGCAGCAAAAGGTACTCTTATCGAAACTCATAAAAAAGCCTATCTATATTGGACGTTGTTTGGATAGGAGGATTTTGCGAGAAATTGGTATATTAGATGAGATTATGGGATTAGTCAACTCTTCTAGGCTAACTGGATTATTTTTTATGCGTATGGATGCCTATGAAAATTTGGTGTATGAGTTTTATAGTTCCCTATCGGTTCCGAAGGATGTAAGGGGAAATATTACGGATTTTACTATAAAATTTCGGTTGGCCAATTCGGATTGGACGGTGCCAGCCGAACAGTTGGGTGAGTGGTTGGGTTGTAATTCAGAGGGTATACGGGATTTTTCGCATGATCTGAGCTCTCAGGCTGTGTGGGTATCCCTAGGCGGTTCTGGATTTTATGAAGCGCAAAAGGCGAAGGCCTCATCTCTGGTCAATCCAGCCATGAGAATCTTCCATCGGATGATCACGTACACATTAAATGCTCGCACGAACACCAATGGAAATGTCAGTGTTCGTGACATGGCAGTAATGGAAGCTGCCATGAATGGACGCCAACTGGATTCGGCGAGATGGTTGATCAGCAAACTGAGTGACATCCAGACTCTCAGCGATAAAGAAAAGGTCCCTATTGACTTTGGTATGCTGATTACATTTATTGCTAAGAAATTGGGAATTTCTGTTGAAGGCTATGGCGAATTTCGGATCGGTTTTGAAGAATCTCATATGCTCAATGCCGATGCTCTCTTTCGGATGAGAGTGATTGAAAAAGATGGCAATGATGGATGGAGATTGCCTGCAGCTGTTGGAGATCATGAGCCATCAGCCGAACCATCTGCCATGCCTTCCGTGGCTGAAACCAGTGTCCGGAGAGGGAGACGAGCTCGCCCCGAAGCTGGTCCTGAGGTTCAGTCAACATCCGAGCTTCAAGTGTTAATTGAGCTGACCAAGCAAGTTGATGCAAACATGGTTCAGCTTGCGCATAATTTTCAAGCTTTTCAGGAGAGTACAGAATCTCGCTTGACCCGGATTGAGTCCAGCCTCACCTCTCTTATTAACATGACGGATCTGTCCCCTCAGCAACCACCTCAACCTTGAACCATTTTTTACATTTGCATTTGCATGATTTTGTTACCAAAACTTATCATTGAGGAACATATCTTTTATCTTGTTATCATTTTTCTGGATTTGGCTTGATTTAGTATTATATTAATCTTTTGAATTATTTTGATGTTTTGGAATATGTCAATTACTATTGATTGGATGATATTGCTATTGCTTGGTTGATTGTTTGATGACGGGTAGTTGGATGATGGATCTATTGATATTGGAAGTGATTTTTTTAATTGTTTTGGGAAATATTGCTAAAACAAAGGAAACCATGTCAAATTTTTTTTTGATTTATGGCAAAAAAGGGGGAGAAAGAATGCAATAATTAGCAAGATAAAATTGACATAAATTTATATTGGTAATTAAGGCTCAAACTAAGGGGGAGTGCTTAAAGTGAGGGGGAGCATGTTTTATCCTTAGTTTAAAACTCAATTTTAACATTTTTCAACATATTTTTGTCATCAATCAAAAAGGGGGAGATTGTTGAACCCTTGATGTTTTGATGATGATAAAAATACAATTAAGTTGTTAATTAATATTTAAAATATGTTTGAGATGCTAATTAATCCCTTGCATGAAGTAATTCATGACAAAGAAGGGAAGAAAAGATTTATTTTTGCAGGTTTTAGGTCTAGCACGACCGTGTGCCTTAGTAGCACGACCGTGCTTGACCAAACGAGTCCTCGTGTGTCCAAAACACGGGACCGTGCGCCTGACCGTGTAACGTTCTGTGATTTTCTGGAAGAAAAATCTCAGACCCGCACGGGCGTGCGTGCATGATGCACGACCGTGTGCATGCACTACACGGGCAATACACTACCACATCAATCGTGCAGCCTGATCGTGTGAAACTGAAAGATTCAAAAGCCATTGGAAGCACGACCGTGCGTAGTGGAAGCACGACCGTGCACATAACTTATGAAGAGCACGGGAGATCAAGCCGTGCAAATGAAACCGTGCAGCTGGTCAAAGAAAAGGAGTCAACGCACGACCGTGCACGCCCAATACGCACGACCGTGCGTTATGGAAAATGAGGAGCACTACCAAAGAGCACTACCGGGATGATCGTGCAAGACTGATCGTGCAAAGTATTCATCTCACGCACGACCATGCAGAATTGGCACACGACCGTGCGCTAGCAAAATCTCACCCGTGTGCTGATCGTGCGCCCATCGTGCAGACAAGCCGTGCTAGCTTCTGGAATTATTGAACAAAACTCTGAAGTATCAATGCACGACCATGCAGCTAAGGAGCACGACCATGAAGGGTCGAAGCACGACCGTGCGTCAATGACACACGACCGTGCATCATTGGCGCTAAGCTTTTAAGTTGACCGTTGGAAGTCTGAACGAGCAATAAATGCAGCATGCACGACCGTGCACTCGAGGAGCATGACCGTGCGCCTGGAAAATTTATTGCAGAGCTTACCTTTTCCAACTACTTCAACGGATAAAAAGCTAGCAAACGGCTCCTTCCTATTCTAGGCAATGAATCAAGTATAAAAGGAGAGCTATTTGAACTGGAGAGGCAACTGAAACGAATTGAAAAAACCAAGCTATCTACATCATTCTTCAATTGCTTTGTTTCTCTCTCTAAGCTTACTCACTTACATACTTGAGAGAACTTGTACTAAACATTTGATTTTTCCAGCCTATTGAGAGGCATTTACAATCAATCTCCTTATTTACACTTCACTTGTAAAAAGGGCGAAATTCCCTTGTGAGAAAAACTATTGTATCTTCGGGTATTGAAGATAGTGGAAACTTCAATCGGGTTTGATTGAAGAAGAGGACGTAGGAGGCTTGTGTTCAAAGCTCCGAACCTCTCTAAACTTGGCTGAGCAACTTCTGAACTCTCTCTCTTTATTGCTTTTATTGTGCATTGTGTGTATTATAGTGTTAATTGTGATTATTGCTTTAGAAATTTTAAATAATCCTATTCACCCCCCCTCTAGTATTATTCTCTATCACTTAAGGGTTTATCACATGGTGATTTTAGTAGTCTTACTAATCCTCAATATCTATTTTTCTATGGGGAAATATTTTATTTTATGTATTATTTCTGGAGATTCACTTTGACTCGGCCAAAACTTGTGCCATGCATGATATGCATGAAAAAGCTACATAACTAATAGGAAAGATTTAAAGACTAGTTTGGCAATTGGTGACATGATGTAAAAAATAAAATTGAGTAGTTTTTACATGAATAGCAACCTATCGTGTTTGTATTAATCGGTATATGAAACAGATTATGTTTGAATAAATCTTTTATAACCCAAACACGACTCTTATATAAATATCAAAATAGGTTAAATTGAGTTAATATAGGTTATATATAAAAGAAAAACATATAAAACGAATCAAAATGAATAAAATAGGTTAAATAACTTCAATTAGTTGTGTTATAACATGACCTGTTTTTAATATGGGTTAAACATGTCATGTTATATCAATCTTATTACAAAATGGGTCATGCTTAAATTAAATATTTTTGAAAGAATTCTAATTGGGTACATTGTGTTTGGGTAAGTGTCTTCTTACTTCTAATATGAAAAGACACAGTAGAAACACAACATATTGATAGAGCCACCAACTCTAGATATCATTATCTATCTTTCAAACAAATCTTTAGCTGAGAAAGTATTTTATTGTAATGAGAAAACGGAGAAGATATTGAAATAATGCTGACTTTGTTGGATGTAGCATTGTTTTGGGAGAACCAAATTAAAGCACAAATGCGTTCTCTTAATAACAGAGTGTGATTGTTTTTGTTATTTTCTCTGTGCATTTTATAATTCGTTCAATAAGAATTATCAATACAAAGAAGAAGAAAGTAGCCTTCAAAACAAGTCAAGGAAATCTGAGACTTTAATCAAGAAATTAAAATTTAACCTTCAAATATCAAGAAGCTCTCATTAATTTTCACCTCATGAGTTGTTGAGGGATACATAATGGCACAATGGCATGTTTATCACAGACACATGATAATTTTTAATTTTTCTTTTACAACATATCAAAGAAAACATTGAACAACAAGAATTTGGAGGCATTAGAAAATTGAACGAGAAATAAAAAAAAAGAACATGGAATATTTGTTAAAAATGAATAAATTTAATAAACAGTTGTTGATTTGTGGCCAAAATCCATACGTTTTGGCATTGATCCATAACTATTACCTTCTAACTCGGAAACATGTTCATCCTTAGGTTTGTATTCGTAATTGTTATCTTTTAGCTTAGAATCAGAACTTTTTTCCTCATATTTTGACTTCTCCAAATATTGTTTGAAACCATAACTATTACCTTCTCGTTTTGGATCGTAATTTGTTTCCTCATACTTTGACTTGGAGGCATAACCATTAACATTTGGCTTAGAATTGTAACCCTTTTCCTCAAGTTTTAATCTCTCAACATACAATTTAGAGCCATAATTGGTACCTTCTGGCTTGGAGTCGTAACCCTTTTCCTCATGTTTTGATTTCTCAATATATACTTCATACTCATAAACGTTACCTTCTAATTTAGAACCATAACCTTTTTCCTCATGTTTCAACTTCTCAACATAGAGCTTGGAACCATAATTATTATCTTTTGACTGTGAATTGTAATCTTTTTTCTCAAATTTTGTCTTCTTAACTTATGATTTGGAGGCATAACCATTAACATTTAGCTTGGAATTGTAAGCCTTATCCTCAGGCTTTAACTTCTCAGCATATAGTTTGGAACCATAACCATACCTTCTGACTTAGAATCATAACCCTTCTCCTTAGACTTAAACTTTTTAACATGTTGTTTGAAGTTCTAGCCATTGCCATATGACTTGGAATCATAATCCTTCTCCTCAGGCTTGAACTTCTTAACATGTTCTTCGAAGTCGTAACCATTATCTTCCACATGAGAACCGTAACCCTTTATCTCAGATTTTGACTTATCAACAAATGATTGGGAATCGTAACCTTGGCACTCTGGTTTGTCACTCTCAAGGTTGGTGCTTTAGCCATAATCACCATCAGAGGCAACGATAAGCAGTAAGAAGAGAAGCAAAGAGGCTTTGAAGGAGATACGAGTAAGATCCATGGCATGAAATATGCAGGAAAGAAAGAAAAGATATACCCGTGAATTGCTTAAGGAAGCACCAATATGGCCTTTCATAGATCACAAATGAATTAAATATACAAGAAAAAAACAATACATTGTTGCACGACTTGATAAGAAAATCTCATATCTTTGCCATAAATTATATGAACGTGATTGCATAAAAAAACAAAAGGCTTAATTTAGTTGTCGTCCATGAACTCACATGTAGCTGGTTGATTATTATGAAGTCTATGTAATATTTCCAAGAGAGCGAGGTCTATCCACCTTGAGGTTTTCGTTACTTTTTGTCTAGATCCTGGGTTTTAAACGACTAGATTTTTACCCCTGATAAATTGACAAATTGTTTCATTAATTTAGTTAATTAGGATAAGTTCAGTTGCTTATAAACTATGTGCAATGTTTTTAGATTTAAATCAAACCTTGCTCCGATCAAATAATTGGTTTATAGATCAATCAAAAAGACGAACGAGTGATATTAATATGATATAAGTAATCTTTTTAAAAAGATTTTAGATATATTGACGGTCAACACAATGATCAAACTGGGTTAAATTGACGATTAAACTATAACAAATCATAATTAATTCACATATTTCAAATCTTATTCAATTTAGTCTAGAGACTAAAACTTGTTTTAGACATAATTTAGGTTAAATTTATCATTAACTCTTAATTAAACTGGTTGGTCTAACCCTGGTTTTAAATCGTTGATTATGAAACCCTTATTTTGATATTGTCTCAATTTTAAAAGTCCAAATTCCATCTCAAAAGTTTCTTTTTTCTTTACTTTTGGTTGTAATAGGGGAGCATATTCTAATACTTCAATTTGCAGGATTTGACGGTTCTTGATATAAACCCAGGGTGTAAAACGTAACTCTATTTATACGTCATGGCGTCTTGAAATATTGACACGAGAACGTGTATGAAAACTTCTATTATTTAAAAGAATGTCATTATATAATTTAGGAGTCAATTATTATAATCGATCACAATTCACTAACATATGATATTTTTCATGAATGATTTATTGGTCTTATACATATATGCTTTTCTAAAACATCTTTAAAAAATTAAACTCTTTTAGGGATGAATTCGAATAAAGACAGTTCAAACTCAATTTCATATTCAGCTTAAACGAAATGAATTCAAATTAAAGTTTTAATCCGACAATTTGATTTATTTATCCTTCTAGTGATATTGTTTATTTTGTCAATCATATTATTAATCTTTTCGATAATATTATTTATTTTATTGATAATACTATTTATTTCACTAATAGTTTTTTAGTGATTCTTTACCAAAATTAAAACAATCTCAAACTTAAATTAGACATTATGAATTCAAACCAAACTCAAGTTATCAACAATACTCAGTTCAGTTCGACTCGATTACAACTGTAATATTTTGATAAAGATGAAGTAATCTTTTTTTAATATATTGTTATTTTGACAAGGGGTGTGTTTGTACTTTGAAAAAACCTTGAGGATTCACCGGGAATATCCCTGATCACCATCTGTGCTTCATTAAGAAAACTTTCCCTTTCGTCAGCCGTTTGGAATTCGTTCAACGTTTTAGGCTTCAAATTCTTCCCCAAATCACCATATATCCATCCAAGGCCGTTGCCCCCGCAACCCCCCGCCGGTGCAGTCTCCCAGACCCCATTCTCTTCAACATCGCGCAGTGCCTCCAAACTAAACAGAACTCGGCCGTTTCCTCGCCGTCTGCAAAGCCTTCGAACTAAACAGAACACTAAGTGTTAATCCGAAGTCTTTGGAGGTTAGCGAAACTTTGCCTCCATTGTTAACTCGTTTTACTTACAAAAGCTTTGTAAATGCATCGAGTGAATTGTATTTGATTGAAAATCGCAGGAGTAGTGATAACATTTTTGGAAATAAGAGAAATTTTTCTCCAGCTAAGGCTGAGAAAGTGGGTTTAAATTCTATTTTCTATATGTTTAAGCTTGATGAAGAAGAGTCAGAGTGGATTGAAGTGAAGTGAAGGATTAGGATGGTAGAGCATTATTTCTGTTTGATGGAAATAGCTTATTTATTTCAACTAAAAGTTTTATGGGAATTAAACCCAATTGTGTTTATATGGGTAAAAATGGTTTCTTCGTGGTCACATATGATTTTCCTGTGATGTATAGTTTGATTTTTGGCTTCAATGATGGTAGTACCAGCTTGGCTCTTCCCTGAATCTAAGTTTTTCTTTTAGAATTGTATACTATATAGCACTTCCTCTGTGTGTGTGTTTGTGTGGCAATGCTTGTTTTAAGCGGATATGGATTTGTTAGTTTGTTCCTTATTGGCTGCTTTTATTTGTTATTGCTTGTTTTAATCGGATATGGATTTGTTTTGCTGTGTTTGTTACACTATTGAACTTTTACATGAACATATTTAATAACCTAACATTGAACTTGTGCATAATCATGTATGAACATTGAACCATGAACCATGTGCTCTAACATTGAATCATGTGTGAACATAAACTTGTACTATGAAATTGAACTTGTGTCATACACCTAGAAATTACAAATTAATCTTCAAGACACCAAAGCAGAAGCTTTCTTCTCTTGATGCTTCAGATGGTCTAGAGAAACCTACAGTTGACAACAATTTGTAGACCTTTTCCAGTGGCAACCCTATCATGGGAAGAATTAGTCTTGCAAATGATAAAATTCTAGAGTGAAAACAAAAGCATCGTATGAGGGGTTGACTGATGAGAATTTTGTTTGAGGCACATGATAGAAATGACTTGTTCAATTATTGCAAATTAGTTTAGAGTAATCTCTCATTTCTTACACATGACTCTAATACTGTTGTCATTTATATTTCAGGAGGGGAGCTAATGGGGAGTACTTTTAGGTCGAAGAGGAGTAAATGTGTTCACTTGGCATCTGAATCTAATAAGACTTTGGACTGCAAAGAAATTGCCCCTAGCCAGAGGCTGATTCATCTGAGACTGAACCTGATATTGATCAAAAGATGACTATACTATTAGGTTGAGTATTTCTAATTCTATCCTTTGTCCATATATATTATGTTCTCCATTAAGAAATTGATTATTTTATGTAGTTTAATGTTACAATCAAAGATCAGTTGTTCATTTATTCCTTGGTATTTTCTGTTCAACCATTTAAATTAATATATTTTTACAGGGCTCACATGAGATCTAGGCATGCTTATTTTGTCTTGATAGTTGCTGGGAGAAATGTTCTACTTGGATGTGTTCCCATGATATATCATTATCTACTAGTGTCACTTGATCAATTCAATCTACTTTTGATGTCTTTTTGCTGATGCCTTCTGGGTTTGGTGACCAAGTTTCACTCATTTGCTCCAATATCTTGACAATTCAGGTGCTGCTGAACCTTGAAAAATTGAATATAGATCTCAAACTGTAGGAAAACTGGAACATAAAAGTATGAGCGGTGAAGAGCATGATCACTCAGTACTATCTAGTGATATATCTCACATGCATCCTCATGATCCTAGTTACTAAGTGGCAGTTGAAAGGCGAAAGAAATATCCGCAATCTTACTAAAAGTTCTGCAGAGGCAACTGACAAAAGAGATTTTACTGGAACCACCACAGAACTTATGGGGAAAAAAAGATAGCTGCTTTCACTCCAAAGCATTGGGGAGAAGTATGAATTTTCGGAGATATATGACTGGGTTGGATGGAGGATATGGATATATGCCTAGGGCTGCATCATAATTTCAGCCGCAATATATGATTGGGATGACATGGCATGGGAAGATCAGCCTACCCGGGACGCCAAGTGGAGCATTTTAGTCCAAAATTTTTCGGCTGCTATGGTTTTGGTGTCTGGCTACAAACTATGTCGGTGGATGTACATCTGAAGGTCCAAGCAAGCGATCCAAAAGAGTGTGTTCCCATAGTTATGGGATGGCAATAATTGGGCACTCACTCCAAACTGAAAAACTAGAAGATGGCTCATCTGATTGTCTTTATGATAAAAGCATGCTATATACATTTTCGGCAACACAGTGTGTAGATTATGCCTGAATGAATAATCAGAGAAAGCAGGTATGTGAACGAAACTACTATATATACTGAATATGTTGGATTAGGCTATTTAGACTTTTATTAGTAGCAACATAATTTTATTCTTCTGTGAGGAATGCGTGAACCAAAAGGTGGTTGGTACATTTGGGGTCTCTTGGCTATAAGGGAGTAACCATTAAGGACTCGTCCAAAGCTTCATTCAGAGATCACAAAAATATAATTATTACAACTTGCATCTTACGTTATTTAATGTCCAACAAAAACATTGCACAATCCTGCTCTAATCCATATCAAACACAGTAATTTATTGCCACACTTTTCCTCACAACAAAATCAAGTGATGAAACATATATGTAGGCTACCAGAAAGTGGATGAAACTGTACATTAGGGCTCTAAGAAGCTTTCCAAGAAGACAGCGGTGGAGTTTTGGAGTTCTTGCAGGTGGTGACATATCTATCACCTTTTACAGCATTTCTTCTGGATTTAGTTTTACAGACAAGATGATGATATTTTCATTGAAGTTTTCGATCTTGGTGGTTTCAGGAATTGGACAAACATCATCCCTTTAGTGATGAAGTCAGGCTAGCCCTAGCTGTGATGTGGTGCACCTTTCTTTGTTGCTATTTCATTAACACAGTCAAATAATATTTTGTCATGATCCAGATTTTTAGGTTGCAACCTGGTATGCTGCAAAAGTAGAAATATGAAGTTTGCACTGCACAAAGTGAGATGCTAGAACATGTGTTGAATGCAATACAAACACTAAAAATTGAATTTTTGTTTAGGAACCAACCTAAAACCATCTTTTCAAATGTATTCAAGCAACTTAGGCTCCAGTGAAAAGAATCCTCCTTCTGGAGGACTGTATACAACAATGCCAATGCCAATGCCAAGTTTTCTGAGAAATTAATCAACTAGATTTGTATCAAAATTTGTATGTTTATTTTATATTTGACTATAAGCAATTCAATCAGCCTTACCTACAAGAAGGAATAATCTTTTTCTTTGCATCTCGTGACCATATCATAACCATAAGGATCATGTTAACAGGACAACTGATATCGAATGAACACCATGAGCTCTTATAATTGTTGAAACAAAGGCTTTAGAATGGCCTATGTACTTTACCCCTCCCTTCTCAACCAGGTTCTAAGTTCTCCCATCTTTCAAAACACACAAGAAAAGTTCTAAGAATCAGATG